>VZUI01032930.1:0-24899 GCA_013401135.1 Cettia cetti
GCGCCGGCCCCGCCCCCCCCCCGCCCCGCCCACCGCCCGCGCGCCATTGGCCGCGCCCCGCCCCTCGGGCCCCGCCCCTCTCCTCCCATTGGATGGAGGGGGGCACGCGCCTACGCGGAGGCGGGGCGTGCGAGGGAGCGGCGGGGTCGGGAGGGAACGGCCCGGAGAGACCGGACAGACGGACAGAGAGTCCGGACAGACGGACAGAGAGTCCGGACAGAGAGACCGGACAGAGAGACCGGACAGAGAGACCGGACAGACGGACAGAGAGTCCGGACAGAGAGACCGGACAGAGAGACCGGACAGACGGACAGAGAGTCCGGACAGAGAGACCGGACAGACGGACAGAGAGTCCGGACAGAGAGACCGGACAGACGGACAGAGAGTCCGAACAGGGAGACCGGACAGAGAGACCGGACAGACGGACAGAGAGACCGGACAGAGACCTCTGGCCAGGAACCCCCCATAGAGACCCTGGAGAGACTTTGGACAGGGACCCTGGGCAGAGACCCCGCCTGGAGACCCCTTCCCACTGCCCAGAGACCCTTCCCAGCCCCAGGGCATCCCCTGGGCAGCTAGAGGGTCCCCCCGTGGGCAGGTGGCTGTTTCTCTTTGAGGCACAGGTGTTTATCCCCACGGGGGAAATTCCATGTGCAATAAAGCGAGGGAGGGGACATTCAGGTCCTGCCAGCAACAGTAAAAACTGATATCAATGCAGTGGAAGGTGGCCCTGCCCACGGCAGGGGCTGCAATGAATTGGGTTTAAGGTCCCTTCCAACCTAATCCATTCCATGATTCTGCTGCTAATGCTCTGTTATCTTCCCCCCTTCCAAGTACTGCTGAGAAAAAAAGGAGCTGGCTGATCTGAAGGGGTTAACACAAAACATTACCTAAAAAGCCCTCAAGCAGAACTATTTTGCAACACCTACTTGAAAAATTCCCTGTTACTTCTGTTTAAACATACCACAGAAGGAAATTATCATAATTTCCACTCCAGCAACATTTCCATCATTGCTTTATTGATTCCAAACCCAAGAGGAAAAAATAGTTGAATTTACCAGTGTTTTTACTCCCCTTAGATTATTCACAGCAATAATTTCACTGATTGGAGGCCACAGAGTTCAATATTTCTGTACATAACCTTAGTTTTTTATTTGCACTTCTGTGCTGCAAAGGCTTCTTCAAGATTAAGCACCAAAATGTGATGGGAATACAGAGAACAAGCAGTGGTTGGGACATCAGGAAAAGTTTGCTGGGAAGAGAGGGAGTGCTTCTAGCTAAAGGAGAGGCAACTTAGGATAAAAACATTCTGGTTAGAGCCTGTGATCATCTGTTAATTCCTTCAAAAGAAAGATTTCAGTGATCCCACGGGCTCAGGCCACACCTCTGCATTTCAGTCCTGACCCAGCAGAGGTGAGCAGCAGCTCTGGTGTTTCTTTTTCCAAGGAGGACGTGTGGCAAGCAGGCCAGGAGCGGGGTTTGGAGACGGGCTCACATTCACAGCTGTGATTTCTGGCTGCACAATGCCAGCCTGGTGACAGCAGCTCTGCCAGGCACGGCGTGCAGCTGTGCCACCCAGCTGTGCATAAGGCAGGAGGGCTGTTTCCACTGGGGTGTCCCCCTCTCCACTCCCAGGGAGAGAGTTGGAGAGCAGGGGAGGGAAACAGGCCGAGCTGGAACAGATGGAGGGGTTTTAAGGCTCCTGGCTTCAGCCCTGTAGCAGATTCCTGGCCACAATCATCCTCATGACCTCGTTGGTACCTGCAGCAGGATGGGGATGCAAAGGAAACACAGCTAAGGCATGGTCCAATATTTTCCCCACTCAAAAGGCCAAGAGAACTCCTCCCTGATGTGCAGTTTGCAGCACAGAGAAGCTCTTCCCACCAGCTGAAGTGGCATTTAGGAGGGGCTGGGCCAAAAACCAACTGCCAAGGGCCAGCACTTTGCTTGGGAAAGCTGGTGCTGCTTTTTGTATGGGTGTTGGGAGGCTGCAGGACCAGGCACTGAGCAGAGCTGGATTTATACCAACACCAGAGCTCTCTGCTTCACATTTAACAAGTACACAACACTCAGGCTGCAAACCCACTCGGTGTAAGAAAGAGCATGTCTCACCCTGGTTGAAGGTAAGGGGATTTCAAAACAGGGAAAACAAAATATTTAGGAGGCCAAACTGAGATTAGAAAAGGCCAGATACTGTCAGAGACACGATGCCATGGAGTGCAAACAGACCAAAATCACAGGAGAGGAATTGTTAGGGAGAATCATCACGTGACTAGGAGTAATGGGATGAAACTGGACAGAGGCACTGCTAACATGACAACTAAATATCTTCCTCTGCTGTAAGACTCTTAAAATAGCCAGTAACTGCTCCCACATGGCCAGAGCTCCCAGCCAGGGCACTCACACACAGCACACCTCATGCTCAGAGCAGAGCAGGGCTCTGAAACCCAAGGTGGGGGCCTCCAGGGGAGTTTTTCTCCTAACCCCACTGCCAGCTTCACTTGTAAAGGAGTGTCTTTTACCTTCCAGGATCTGGTGGACTCTGATGTCTCGCACAAACTGCTGCACGGCGTAATCCTTCAGGTAGCCATAGCCCCCGTGCATCTGCAGAGCCTGGTTACAGATCTAAGGGGATAACACTGCTGTGAGGTGGCTTGTGGAGGACACGTCAGTGGCAGAAGCTCGGTAAGGACCCAGGAACCTGGGCTCACTTTTTTTTTCCTGGTCACCTAATCTCTTAACAAGGTGGTGTAACTCTCAGACCCCATCAGTGCTGCTCTCGGTGCTATCACGTCAGCTGTTTCACACCGAGAGTGTGTTTCTGTGAACAGGAACGCGCAGAAACGCCGAGGGATGGGAACAGAGATGCCCCGGGATGGGTATTTTTAGGGAATAAGGCGATTTTCGCTCATTTCTGTGGTTTGCAAACCCGAACCGCCCGATCGCCACCTGGCGGCCACTCACGGGAGGGCTGGCAGGCCGCTGGTTTCCATGGAAACACGACTCCGAGCGTCCCATCCCTCAGTTTGGGATGGAAAACACAGGAAAAGCAAAAATGCCGACTGCTGAGCACATAAGATAGCTGCTAAATGACACTGGGCTAGGAAGTGTCAAGTGCTCTTTTTTCCTCTTCTTGCTTTCTCTTTATGGGGACATTTTGATAAAGTAACAAAATAAGGTATTTTTCAAAGTGATAAGATAATTTTCAAAGCAATAATGCAATTTTTCAGCAGTCTAGTTAAGACCACTTGCTACCTAGGAACGTGCAAACATGCAAATTTCCCTTGGAAAATAAAAATGCTCTGCTCCCTGTCCTGTCTCCCTTTTGGCCCCCTAGGAAGTGGTGTAGAAAGAACCATGGAAAGATGTTTTAATTATTGTAAATTAATCCTGCATGGATCTTACAAGCCCAGAGCCAGGAGCCTCAAATGAGGCTCCTGGCTCTGGGCTTGGCTTTGGGTGGCTACAACATCAAACAACATTTGGGCGGCTACAACATCAAACAACATTTGGGCGGCTACAACATCTCCCTGGGCATTAAGGGAGGGTCTCCAAGCTTCTAATTAGGATCCCAGGTGGTGTTTGAGGGGACCTACCCCGAAGCACTCGTCGGTGGCAAAGAGCTTGGCCATGGAGCAGAGCACGGCCGCATCCTCCCGGCCGTCCTGCAGGGCCCGCGCCGCGTGGCGCACCATGAGCCGCGCTGCCACCAGCCGTGTGGCCATCTCTGCCAGCCTGAACTGCAGGTACTGCCACAGCCAGAGAGAGAAAGGTTCATCAGCACCCTCACAGCGGTCTCAGGCACTGGCCATCTCTGCCAGCCTGAACTGCAGGTACTGCCACAGCCAGAGAGAGAAAGGTTCATCAGCACCCTCACAGTGGCCTCAGGCACAGCCCCACCGCCCTCAGGTAGGGCTCAGGCCTGACACGCTTCCTTACTCAGGAAAAGCGTGCTCTTGACCGCTCCAGGGAAGGCCCTGTGAAGGGAGGGATGGCCCTTCCAGGATGAGGAAGGAGGGCACAGCTGCTGCAGGGGTTACCTGGTTGTTGGCGAGGGGTTCCCCAAACTGCTTGCGGACAGTGAGGTGCTCCTGAGCCAGGAGAACTGAGGCGTGAGCAGCTCCTAACGAGCAAGAAGCTGGTGGGAGAAGCCAAGGACACAGAGTGAAGGTGAAGCTACTTCAGACAGGTGACAAGAAGATCCTGCCCCCCTCCCTTGGCTCTCTTTGCCTTCCTCACCGATGTTTATCCTGCCTCCATTGAGCCCCTGCATGGCGATGCTGAATCCCTGCCCTTCAGCTCCCAGCCGGTTGCCCACAGGAACAACGCAGTCCTCAAAGATCACAGCCCGAGTTGGCTGGGAATTCCAGCCTACCTGGGAAAAAACAGAAGCTCCTTCCAGGCTGCCTGAGGAGCAGCACAACCAGGAGAACCACCAGCCTGCTCCCAACCCCTCGGTCTCACTGCCAAGCTGCCACAAAGCACCCGTGGTCTGCATGCTTTGGCCTCGGTGTGGAAACTGGAATGGGTGTTTCTGAGAAGAGGCACAAATCCAGTGATCTTGATGTTCCTGAGACTAAAATCCTTCACTTACCAAGGGGATGGATAGTGGGAAAACTTCACCAAAGCTGGACTTGGCTTGGTAAAACCATGCCAGGCTGGGACTCCAATCCCATCCATGCAGAGATCCCTAATACTTTGCACAGACAAGCTCATTGGGACTACAGGACACAGCCTCAAGCTGTGCAGGGGAGGCTCAGGCTGGCCATCAGGAAGAATTTCTCCATGAAAAAGGCTGTCAGGCATTGGAATGGGCTGTCCAGGGAGGTATTTGAGCCCCCACCCCTGCAGGTGTTTACGGAATGCCTGGATGTGGCACTCAGTGCTCTGGCTGACAAGTGAGGATCAGTCACGGGTTGGACCCAATGGTTCTGTGACCTCTGTCCTGCACCTCCCTCAGGCACACAGGAAGCACAAACCAAGCCTCTTACCTTCTTCTCCTTCTTGCCAAAGCTGAGCCCTGGCATTCCCTTCTCCAGCACGAGGCAGGAGATGCCCTTGGGGCCGGGCCCCCCCGTGCGACACATGACCACGTACACATCGGTGTCACCTCCCCCGCTGATGAAGGCCTGCAGGAGGGCACAGCAAGAAAAGGGGGGCTGTGGGCTGGTTCTGCAAACCAACCCTGAGCCCACAGCAGCAGCTGGCAGGGCACAGAAATGGAGAGGCAAAGACCCCACAGCCAAAGGCCTTTAGGGACCCAGCTGGTGAAAGCTCTGCCTTGGGAGAATGCACAGAGCAGAGGAGACAGCAGGAATGGGAAGGACAGCGAGGCCCTGGTGTGCAGGCAGCTTTAAAAGGAGCAAAGAGGTACCTTGGAGCCATTCAGGACGTAGGTGTCCCCTTTCCTCTGAGCTGAGGTCAGCAGGGAAGCTGCATCGCTGCCACTCCCTGTTTGAGAGGTAAGGAAGCAGCCAGTGAAGCAGGAGGTCCAGAGCCAAAAAATTCTCCCTGGGATCAAACCCTGACACCTGGGCTTGTACCACGAGCATCTCAGCAATCATCATCTGCCCTCCCCAACTTCCCAAATGAATACAGAAAGAAACTTTTCGCCTCCAGACCTCTGCAATGTTCATGTCCAGTGAAAGAGAAAGGAGAAGACGTCCTGGCTGAGTTGGGGATGCTCACCTGGCTCAGTCAGGCAGTAAGAGGCAAACTTCTCCATGCTACAGAGCGACGGGCAGAACCTGCGGCGCTGCTCCTCGTTGCCAAAGGTGTCGATCATCCAAACACACATGCTGGGGTGGAGAGAGGAGCAGCACTCAGGAGTGAACACAGGCTGCACAAGGACATCCCTGGCTGCACAGAGGAAAGCTCCACCAAGATGAGCCACAGGCCCTGAGGCCTGAACACGTATTGTTACACCTCCCATTCAGCACAGACTCGCTGCCCTGTGGAACAGCAGGTTCCTCTTTAGGAGCCTCACTCTCCCCTCCATGCTCAGCCCTCTCCAGAAAACTGCACCTGAAGCAAGAGGCAGCATCACTGCAGCTGTCTGTGCCAAGTGACCTGTCACTGGACATGTCCGTACAAGCAGGACAGCCCCAGGATCAGGTGGTGCCTCTGGGCTCTGTCACAGCACAGCCCAGGCACAAAGGCTTTTTCCAGGCAGGTTACTATCTATAGACAGCTTAAGTGGCAGAGCAGAGAACAAAATCCAGGACTTAATCCCATCTTGCATACCACAAAGCTAAAATTACTTCTTGGTGGCATCTCAGTCCTTGTGGCCTATTTGTTTACTGCTATCCAGGGATCCTCACAGGGATGTGTGTACTCGAGGTCACAATTTAAATGTTCAAATGAAGAGCAGCAGCCAGGGAGCTGCCTCCAGCTGGATTTAGAGCCCAAAGAGTGACACCATCCACCCTCCCCAGACACACTCACTTGTGGATGCTCATGTAAGCAGTGGTGCTGGTACATCCTGTTGACAGAGCTTCAAAGATTATGGAGGTGTCAAGTCGTGACAATCCAGAGCCACCAACATCTGGTTTCACATAGATGCCACCAAATCCTAGCTGGGCTGCCTTCCGCATCGTCTCCACAGGGAATATTTCCTGTTGGGGCAGGAAGAAGACATCCCAATGAATATTCAGGGTTAGTTCAATCTCTTTTGGTATCCTTGGGTTACCAATTGGAGTCCTGCAGAGTTTAAGTCAGCTGGGTGGGGCAACGAGGTGGCACCTACACAGACACACTCCATCTTCAGCAGTGAATCCAAGATTCAGGTGATTGAATAACCTGGCTAGGAAAGCTTCAAGGTATTTCTGATGCCTTCCCCTCCCAGCTGCAGCAGCAGCTTCAGTGACCATCTCCAGAGCTATTGCAGGAACCCCTCAGTGAGACCTATGGGTCATAAGGGAGGAAAAGTGGAGCAGTACAACCCTTGTGAGGCTGTCCTACCTTCTCATCCCACTCAGCCATGTAAGGAGCCATCTCCTTGGCAGCAAAATCCAGGGCAACTTTTTGGAATTCCTTCTGATCCTCAGTCAGTCCAGTGGATGCTAGAAAAGCAGGAAGAGATGACAACACATGTCTGCTGAGGGAAAGCAACACAACCACCTCGTGTATAGCCCAGTCAGAGTGCCCCTTAACTCACACAAACAGTTCAGGGTCTCTGCTGCAGAGCCCATTTCTCTGTTCCTCAGGAATATCATGAACTGTGCTGAGAGCAGGGGGCTTTGGGAGGAGCTTTCTTGGGACCAAACAAATCCAGAATCCAGCTGTCTCTGCTCCATGCTAACTACATTAGAAAGCCAGGAGAGGGGAGCACAGTCCATGGCAGCTGTCACTCCATCTCACTAAATCTGTGCTGCAGAAATATGAGGGAGCAATCCTGGGACTTCAAAGAAAGGAGACTGGGAAACAAAAAATAAAGCAGCCCTGTGGAAACAGCATCTAAAGCTTTAGTTAGGTTCTGCATTTGAAACCTCCTGCTTCAATGGCACATAGATACAAGATTGTTTTGTTAGTTCCTCTCCTGAAATTCATAGGGGTGCTGCTACTTAAGTTCTAAATGTTCTTACATTTAGACATCAAAATTATTCACCTGCAAAGTGTTCTGGTTTGGGTTGGAAGGGATCCCCAACCACCTTCTATGAGACCGAGGCCTGTCCAACCTGGCCAATTTGGCAGGGATGAGGCATCCACAACTTCTGGGCAACCCGTGCCAGCTGGAATGCTGCCAGAGAAATTTCTTCCTAATATCTAACATAATCTCTCCTCTTTTAATTTAAATCCATTCCCCCTTGCCCTATCAGTCTGCCCATGTAAAAGTCGCTTTCCTTTTTTTAAATAATTCCCTTTCTTTGAGAGATATTCTTTGATTCGCTATCAAATCTGAAAAACCTTGAAAGCCTAACAAAGGTAAGGGAGGGACAGGGAGAGGGAAGGACCTGTTTTCGTGGGCTCTTTCCCATTGCTGAGCACGGTCTGACAAAGGTAAAGGAGGGACAGGGAGAGGGAAGGAGCTGTTTTTGGGCTCTTTCCCATTGCTGAGCACGGTCTAACAGGTAAAGGAGGGACAGGGAGAGGGAAGGACCTTTCCCTGTGGGCTCTGTCCCACTGCTGAGCACACTGTCACAAAGGTAAAGGAGGGACAGAGAGAGGGAAGGACCTTTCCTTGTGGGCTCTGTCCCACTGCTGAGCACTGTCCCATTGCCAGGCACCCCCTGCGGGGTGTCCGCGCCCGCACCGCCCTGCCCGGGAGCAGGACACAGGGAGGAGGGACACGGGGAGCAGTGACACAGGGAGCAGTGACACAGGCAGCTGGGGACATCCCTCCGGGCGGGGACAGGAGCTCCGGGGCCACCGACCCGCTGTCCATCTCCCCCAGCCCGCCTCCCCCGGGCCGCGGGGGGGTCCCCGCCCGGGGCCGGGCAGCCCCGGCGCCGCTCGGGCAGCTCCTTACGGTCGATGCAGGACGCGATCCCCCGGCGCCCCAGCAGCAGCCGCGCCGCCGCCCGCGGGGCCGCTCGCCACGCCATGGCCATGGCCGTGCGGGGCCGCTCCGGTTCCCGGTTCCCGGCTCCCGGCGGGGCAGGCTGGGAGCTGTAGTCCTGCCCCCGGCGCCGCCCGCCCGGGCGGGGAGGGAGCGAGGGGAGCCGGCCCTGCCCCGGCCTTTGCATAGCGGGCACCTCTTCCGAGCGCGGCTTCCTCCTCCTCCTCCTCCTCCTCCTCGCCCGGCACCGCCAGCATCCTCACCGCGCCGAGCACGACAGGCAGAGCGGCCCGCGCTGGTGAGCGGGAGCTGGGAGGGCTGGGAAGGAGGAAGGGAGGACGGGGAAAGCTTGGCATAGGAGGTGGAAAAGTTGATGCCAGCCGGCCTGGCAGGAGGCAGCCGGCTCGGAGCCGTGCAAGCGCTGCTGGCAGAGGGGGCAGGGGATGGGCCGGCTCTCGGCGGAGCCACAGGGTCCGCAGGGCGGGGAGAGACCTCCGGGGATGAGCCAGTGCAGCCCCCCGGCCGGGCACGGGCACCTGGGGCCAGCGCGCCCCTGGGTTTGTGCCCTGCAGGGAACGAGCCGCTCCCGAAGGGGCTTCGGTGAGCACGGGCAGCAGCAGGCAGAGCGGACAGCCGCGGCGAGGCTGGGCTGAGCTCTGCACACAAGCACGGCGCCCTTTCCAAAGGCAGAGAGGGGCCCCGCTCAGCCCACGCTGCTCGGGCACGGTTCCGCCGCCGCTGCCCCGCCGTGCGGGGAACCCAGCCCTGCTGCTGGTGTCCATCAGCGCTCCAGGGTGCGGTCCCCAAGCCCTGCCAGCATTCACACTGATAGAGGAAGTGGCTGAGCTCAAGGAAAGATTTATTTGCTCTCCGCCTCAGCCATCTCTACTTTCTTTTTTGCAGTTGCCTGAAGGAGCAGTAATTCCCCCTTTTCCTCCTCTCGTCCATCAGCTGCTTCTCAGTGAAGATAATTCAGAGAGACCAGAGATGCCTTGGCCGAGCAGGAAGAGAGACAAAGGAGCAGTAGCAGGTCTGTGCTGACATCCTGACGGATTTAGCATCTCTCATTTGCGGTTCCAGGCTGTAGTGAAACTACAGACAGCCGTATTAACCGTCTGTCTTTCAGAGGCAATGTCTTACAGACAGCGCTTCCTGTGCCAAATGGGCTGAGCACCCAAGCGTGACTGAGACAAGTCTGCTAGGTGTGTGATAAGGACAGTGATGTATTCTCAGCACAAGGGGTGAGGAAATGGAATTCAGGCCCGTTTATGCAGAGCTTTCAGGTCCTGCACAGCAGAGCTGGTCAGAGTACACCCAGTGCAGTGCAGGAACTGATGTGGTACCAGCTGCAAAAACAAAAAGTAGGAACATTGCACTGGCATCATGATATGGTGTTTAAAGTACAAGATGAAAAAACTGCACAGTTGGCTCATCTGTGCCACTCATCTGCTTGATCCACTCTAGCAAATAACCATCCTTTTATCCTTTCATCGCTTCTTAATAATTGGGGTTTTTTTGTCTGTCTCCTGAAGAAACAAAGGATATGGACACCTTCTGAACAGGTAGCTCACTGGAGGTTAAGCAAAGATTTGCAGCTCCTGCAGGAATTGAAATAGTTTGGTTTGCTTGGTGAATGTTCCTCTTACTCACCAGATTCACCTAAATCTACTTTGTTGCCTGCAGCTGATTTCTCAGCAATTAATTAAGAAAATTCAACTACACTTCATGTGGGCAAACATGGTCTATCCCAAGGTTTTTTATTATTACTAACTGGGAGTATGAAACTCCATTATTGCACTCACGAAAATATCCTTATTTCAGATGCAAATCAGAAATACTCAGAATCATTGGTGCAAATTAGAAATACTCAGAATCATTGGTGCATAATGCTGCTACCTTACCCTGAGCACCTGGGGTGCCCCAAACTCCTGCTGCAGTCAAATGTGTGAAAGCAGCTTGGACAACTAAAAATATATTTTGAAACAAAATGTGTTTTATCTCTGTGTCTTTTAAGATAAAAAAGGGCCTGATGCTAAAATTGCCAAAACCGAGGAGGAGACTTCGGATAAGGAGGAAGAAGAGAAGTCTGCAAAACCTCCAGCTGGGAGCTCCAAGTCAGGATGGAAGAACTGGAAGAAAAAAGAATCTGAGGGAGGGGAGGAAAGCAAGATCACATATTGTCACTGGCTGCTGAAATCAGAACCTGAGAGCAGGCTGGAGAAGGGGGTGGATGTGAAGGTAAGCCCTGACACCCCCTCACTCAGCAAAGGACAGCAGCAGGGTCACTCCTGCCCAGCTTTAGTGCCCAGATGCTGAGGGACAGCATCAGGCAACTCAGATTGTTTATTCTGCTCAAAAGCCATTTGTCCTCTTGGAAACAGAAAAACAAAATGTTCTTGTCCAAGGTGACAACCTTGGGGTTTCATACAAGGGAAATCAGCTCCTCAGGACGCTTGGCTGTTGGTCACAGGAGCAGCATCTATTTCAGACTCTGCCTTTACATTGCTGCTTTGTAAAGGTTTTTCTGTAGGCCCTGTGGGAGACAAAAATTGTGTCAAGTTTGTGCTATAATTGAAGGAGCTGCCAGCAACAAATACTTAGGCTCAGTGCAGACAATGATACTGTGAAGATCAGAAACCTCCTGAATGAATCTTTATTTTCGTTTCGTTTGGCAGTTCAGTGTTGATGACTTGAAGGCTCAGCCTAATCAGACAACCTGCTGGGATGGAGTAAGGAACTACCAGGTAGGAAGCACATGGGGGCACTGAATTACCAGTAGGAAGAAGGTGGCTCTGCCCACAGCTTCTTCCTGTGCCTGAGGCATTTCCTTTTGGGGCACTCTGCCTGTTCACACAGGTGCATTTTGGCAGGGATCTGAAGTCAGCTCCTGCTTTGTGGCCTCTAGGTCACAGGTAAATTCAGGCTGGGGAGTATTCTGTCAAATCATCCAGTTTTTCTTTTGCTTAGACCAACCTTTGATACCTTACAGCAAGGCTGTAATTCCCCAAATCCTCCGTCAGTGTACAGCTTTCTGTTCCAAAGGAATTCCACGTGTATCCCCCTGCTGTGTATGACTCCTGTAGTGTTTAGGATTCCCTATCCCCCCACATGATCTGCTCTGAGTTGTTTGCTGACAACTCTCCTGGGCAAGGGTGGCTGAGCTGTTGAATTCCCACACTTTCTGACCAACAGGATATTGCTCTTTAGCCTTGTTTTTACTTCATTTCATTCCAACACAAAACATCTCTATGACAACTGTAGGAAACATGATCTGAGTAATTCTGAAGCACATCTACCTCTCCTCTTGTTGGTTCCTGTTCTTGGCTGCTTATTATGAAGCCCTGGGAGCTTGATGGAAAGAGCTGAAAGTCTCTTGTTTACTCCTGACAGGCAAGAAATTTCCTGAGATCCATGAAACTTGGGCAGCAGGCCTTCTTCTACCACAGCAACTGCAAAGAGCCTGGCATTGTGGCCCTTGTCAAGGTGAGTGCCTGTGTTTTGGGGAGAGGGGAGAAGTGATGATGAATGGGTCACCAGACAGCTCACTGCTTGTGCCTCAGCACCAGACAGTGCAGGAGTTTGTCCAGTGGGAGCAGGGAATGAGCCCAGGACACCTCAGCTCAACAGCACAGGGCTGACTCAGCCCTGTGTCCCCAGGGAAATGGACCAAACTGTGCTGTTCTGCTGCTGACATTTCAGGGCACTCCCAGCCAAGCCAAGTGTTCCACACTCTGATTCCAATCTGACTCACTACATTCTAGCCAGCAGAGCCCACAAGGCACAGAACAGCTTTTCCTTTGAGAACTCATCACAAAGATCCTCATCAGCTACCCCGTTTTCCTCTGCTGCATTTCCTTCCACGCTGATCTCCAGCAGGTGATGCTGCACTCACTGCTCTGCACTTTTCCACCCAAGAAATGTAAAGGAAGCTGTTAGAAAGGAGTTCAGGGAAAGCAAGGCTGGGCTGTGCACCAGGATCATTCCTTGTCACATCCCTTTGCTGACACATGTTTTGAACTGATGGAAACTTTCTTCTCCCCTTCTGCTTCAGATCGTAAAGGAGGCGTACCCTGATCACACACAGTTTGATCAGAAGGATCCTCATTATGACTCCACCAGCAGGAAAGAGAACCCCAAATGGTCCATGGTAATGTCCTGTATGAAATACAGCTGTTCAAGCTCTGTGTGCAAGCCAAGAGAAGGGAGAAGGCTGTCTGCATCATATTGAAAATCTTTAGCTTCTGTCCTGGCCTAGCTGCCTTTTTCTCTCTCAAGAGGAAATTCAGTCCTGTTTTCTCTGCTTTTTTCCCCCATCCCTTCCAGAAGGCTGCCAAAATGTATCTCTCTTCATTTTCAAATCTTGGCTGCATAGCTGGTCTCTCTTCATTTTCAAATCTTGGCTGCAGAGCTGGCCTCCACGCATGGCAGAGCCCTGAGTTAGGAAAATGAACTTAGAGCCACTGTCAGTGCACAGCAAACAAAGCTGTAGTTTTGAGGCACATTAAACTGTAGGGAAGGGAGCGTTCATGGGCTGGCTACATCCCACATCTGAATTTTGTATTGTCTGTGGCATGAATGCACCTTGCTGGTGCACAGTGCCAACAAATCACCTGCCAGAAACACTGGGAAGTTCTTTTAGCCTTGAGCAAAGCAAAGCTTCCAGGCTGTTAGTGCACGTCAGTCACTTGCTTCAGGTCTAAATCTTTATCCCTTAAGATTTTCTGGGATATCTGGAGGCTGTGTCCTCGTCCAACCTGCTGCTGTGCTGCCCTCCCTTGCCAGGTGGATGTGCAGTTTGTGAGGATGACCAAGCGCTTCATCCCCCTCTCTGAGATCAAGGCTCACCACCTGGCACACAAAGCAGACGGGGGGCCCCTCAAGGACATGATGCTCTTCACCAGGCAACGTCTGTCCATCCAACCCCTGACACAAGGTGAGAACCTCCCAGCCTCCTGATTCCCTCTGTCAGACAAGCTGCAAGTTTCACTTACGGTTTTTCCTTCCTTACCACAGAGGAATTTGATTTTGTCTTGAGCCTGGAAGAGGAAAAGCCACATTAAAGCAGCACAGCTCTCACCCAGCCCGCTGATGCCTCCTCCTCCACCAGCACAACTCTCAAGTTCACCTGCTCAAGCACCACAAGATCTGCAGCCACACATCCCTCCCCCAACACACTGTTATTTTTGCTTTTTTTTTTTTCAATAAAGCCTTTTGGAATCAACTAGTGCATTTTAATAGTAGGAAAATCTGCAGTTTGAGGAAGAAGCAGGTTCATCCTCTTTGTTTAGTTTGGGGTCTAGTGCAGCTACGTGTACTGCAGAGGGACATTATTCTGCAGGAGGGAATCCCTGAGTTCTGTCTTAAACCAGAAAATTAGGAATCATTGAATAGCCTGGGCTGGAAGAGACCTTAAAATCATCTCGTTCCACCCCCTGCCATGGGCAGGGACACCTTCCACTATCCCAGGGTGCTCCAAACTCTGTCCAGCCTGGCTTTGGACACTTCCAAAGATGTGGCAGCCACAGCCTCACCACCCTCAGCAAAGAATTTCTTCCCAATATCCCACCTAAACAATTCTCTGTCAGTTTGAAGCCTTTCCCCCTCGTCCTGTCACTGCAGGCTGTTGTAAACAGTCTCTCTGGAGATGGATACACAAAGCAGATCACAGTGAAATTCCTGCAGGTACAAAAGTTCCCACGTTATTTTAGTTCTGACATCAGGGGAAATGGAAGAAAATAAAGCCAACCTGCTAATTTTTAAGCCACATGGGTCCTCCACCAGCACAGCTGCCAAGCAGTGACACAGCTTAAAGAAAGACCAAGGATTTATAAAGATAATAAAGGACAAACTCCTTCAGCATGTTTGGAGAGCTGCACAGCGTGGCACTTTTAAAGAAAAATCTCTTCATATCACAGGAAAAAACCCAACCCAATATAAAACATCAGACAAACTCGTGCACAGCATTTGACAGCCAGGGCTGGCTCTTTTTAATCGGAGAGACAAAAAAACCCAAGTTTTAAAATACAGCCATTGAAAAGACAACGAATTAAGAAACATGTAAACACAGCAGAGGCTTAATTACAAGTTGCACTGCTTGGTTTGGTACTTGCCCACTCCTCTCTGCCTGGGAGAGAGGCAGTGACCCAAGTACAGCTCAGAACCACCAGCTCAGGGGGCACCTGCTCGAGCAGCTTCTGCCCCTTCACATGCTAACAAACACTGCTCTGAGTACCTGGTCCTGCAGTGACCCCAGCTTCTCTCTCAGGATGCTCAGCACATCTGCTCCACCCCAGACAAACAGCCCAGTGGCCAACAGGCTGAATGGTCCATCAGATTCAGTAAGAACCAGGATCATTTCTGAATTCTGGTTCCACACGTAGGGAGATGGGGGAGAGGGGACAAAGTAGGAAAAATCCCCCAAATCAATGTGTAGGCCCATGCACCTTTTCCAAGGGAACCCTCCAGGAATGATGAACACATGTTCAACAGGCATCTCCTTACAGCCAGGCAATGATCTCACATCCAGTCAGGCAGGAAAAAAAAACAAACCACTCCTGGAATGCAGAGACATCTCCATCCCGGGGGTTTCTTTCCCACCACATGGCCTACAATCCAGGGGGAAAAAGGGAATAAAGGAATAAAGGGAATAAAGGAATAAGGAATAAAGGAATAAAGGCAAGGAGGGAGCTGAAGGAAAGCTTAAGAAGATTGTAAGGGCGCTGCTGTGCTCAGCTCAGCCATAGGAGGATAGTTTGCTATCCCCAAGGGCTCCCAAAGGAGCTTCACTTGTCCCTAAAGGACTGTGCCTTTAGGGAGGGAGGGAGGAGTGTCCAAAGTGACACCCAGGGTGCCTTGCCACGGCAGAGGTGCCCAGCCCTCGCCCTGGCACAGCAAGGTGATTGCTGTCTGCAGTGAGCTTTAGCTCCAGCCCTGGGAAAACACGGCCCCAGCCCACGGCCCAGAGTCCCCGTGGGGGGACACGAAAGCCACGTCTGCAGTGGGGCACAGCAGAGCCACAGGTGACACAAGCATTCAGCAGAGATGAGAGCATTAGTGTCCTCTACAGAGCCAGACTGGCCAGCTCTACTAAAAACCACAACCTTACACGTGCTGAGGAAAAGATAACTTACTTTGGCAAGCAGAAACACACATTTATCACTGAAATACAGTAGCTGTCATTACATAAAAAGCTCCCCTTCCCACCCCAGCCCCACTCCCTCCACCAGCACCACTCCTAAACAAAGCAGCACCTCCAATTTCCCAGCTGCAAGACACCTGCTCTACATTCAGCTGTAGGACAGAGGAACTTGATTCCAGAGCCAGAAAGAAGCTGGACAAAACTAGTGAGCCACGAACTCAGGGAAATCCAGACAAATCCCACGTGACAGAGCTCATTTCCCAGCACTTAGTGCAGGCCTGTCTCTCCCTCGGGTAGGAGGTCTCACCCCCTGCTTGCTGAAGGGCAGCTGAACAGGATGGACATTCTCCAATCTCAGTCAATCAAGTCTACAAAGCCACATCTGATTTTTAATGGAGGAGTGACTTCCTTCTGGGAATGTTCTCATGAGTCTATTTAGCTGAAGGCTAAAAGCAGCTTATTAAAAAAAAACAAAGAAAACCCACATTCAGGTTCTCAGTTCATTGCATGCTCTCAGACCTCGCTGGTGACTTCAGCTCAGGCCTCAGGAATGTGTCTCTGGAATCAGAGCTCTGCCACCCTTCCAGCTGCTGCTTGGCTCCTTCCAGCAGCCCACACAGGCCTGTTTGAGCCTCCCACAACAATGGCATCCACCTTCTGTCCCCACTAATCCTCGTCCCGCAGGCACGAGGCTGCAAACCAGACCCCACACGTGTGTCCCCACCCTGCTGTCCCTCCCTACACAAAGCCTGCCCCGTCCCAAGGACACGGACACGGGCAGGGCAGCGTGTGCAGCATGAACCCACCCACAGCAGAGCCCCCCCAAGAGCTCCAAAACTGCTCTCTACCCCTCTGCAGCAGCACCTGGGAGCTGCACTGGAGCAGCAGCTGGAGCGTGGATCCCAGGAGCATCAGGCAGCTGCCAGGACAAGGCCAGGAAGGCACAGCTCATGGCCAGGAGCCTTCCTGCCACCACCAGCTGGGGACTGTCACCGCCCTGCCCACCCCTGCCACCTCCTCCTGCATGCACACATCTCAGTGCCTGCAGCAGCCACAGCTCCTGGTGGGACACAGCACGGCCCTGCCCCTGCTCCACGAGGCTGGGTGGCACTCCCAGGGCTGAGTCACCTCCATCATCCCACTGCTTGTGGCAACGGATCCAACGGCAGCACGAAGAGGAAGAAGGGGAAGCAGCGAGGGGATGACACCACAAGATTTCCAGTAGGCCACACCGCGGTCTCTGATCCCTCCTCCAGCATCCAGCTACCCACCGGGCCGTGCTCCCCAGGGAAGATTTTGGAAAGGCAAGAGAAACATCCATCCTCCAGAGCCCCAAAGCACCCTCCACACGGCCGGGGAGAAGCGGCAGGCTGGGCCTTCCCTTGCTCTCTCCTTCCCCGCCGCCAGGCCGAGGCTCTCGGGGCACAGAGGAGACGAGGCAGCTCCGCAGCCTCCGGACACGGCCCCAGCCTCCGGAGGAACGGATGGATTGGGAAGCTCCAGCTGGCCGAGCCCTCCCGCCCCATCCCACCGCCAGTCCTTTGAAGAAAGGAATGAAGTCAAAACCGGGAATTTGTTTCTGTGCAGTCTCTGAGCGTCTCCTCCGGGGTGCCGCTGTCCTGGGGGCTCTGGGTGCCCCCCGGGCTCACTGCTGGCCGTTGTTCTCCGCTGGCTGCCCGGGGGGCTTGGCCTCGCCGTGCGAGGACGTGCCCTCGAAGCGCTGGGAGGCGATGGCAGCTTGGTGGGACATGCTCTTCCTCACGATGTCCCCTTTCCTCCACAGCACCACCTCCTGTAGGGACACAGCCAAGGCTTGTCAGGGCTCGTGAGACCTTCTGAGACCTTCTGCTGCCCCACCCGGCCCTGCAGGCTGAACCGGGCTCGGCCTTCCACCCACAGCCGGGACACACCCGGCAGTGCAGCCCGCCCAAAATTTGGGTAGAGAGCTCCTTGCTGGGGTCTGGCCACACAGAGGGCACCCACGGCACCTCTGTCCTAGTGCCACTGATAAGGTGAAGCACAGAAGCTCCACCACTGAGCAGAAAAGAAATCCCACTTTCCAGATCCTTCTGGATCCAGATCCAGAAGAAAATCCTTTTCTTCCAGAAAAGAAATCCCACCTTCCAGATCCTTCTGGATCCAGATCCAGAAGAAAATCCTTTTCTTCCAGAAAATAAATTCCACCTTCCAGATCCTTCTGGATTCAGATCCAGAAGAAAATCCTTTTCTTCCAGAAAAGAAATCCCACCTTCCAGATCCTTCTGGATCCAGATCCAGAAGAAAATCCTTTTCTTCCAGAAAAGAAAGGCACCTTCCAAACTCCTCCCCACCACCACACACATCTGACCTTCTAGACCATCTTCTAGATGGTCATTCTGGACATTCTTCTAGACCATCTTTCCATGTGATGAATCCCAAATTCCCAGGAGGTCCTTGCAAAAGCATCCCAATCAATCATGCACTGCTCTGCTTCTCACCTGCTGTTTGAAGTAGCGTCTCTCCTCCTCATCAATCAGCACCAGGTTGAGGTAATAACGCACAGAGAACTTCTTGTTGATGTCCCTCATGGTTGGAGTCAGCTCGTAGCCAGCCAGAAAGAGCCTGATGGGAATGGACTCTCCTGGAAAGGGCACAGAGCTGTCAGCACAGGCAGGATGCAGACAGAAACCAGCAGAGCAGCAGCAAAACACAAACTCACACGGCCACAACCTTTTGTCACCGTTTCCACAAGTGGGCTAACATGAGCTAGAAGACCTCAACTCCCTTCAGAAACCAGCATGCACGGTCCACAGCCAGCTGCTGCCCTTGCTGACAGCTATTCCAGCTCCACTCTAACAGCACAGCACTCTTTTGGGACCAGCATCGAGACAGCACTGCAGGAAAAAATGAGTAAGGTGACATTTTCTCTGGCAGGTGACTCTGCTGGGCAAAGGAACAGTGGCACAGGAGATTGGCACAGAGCAAGAACACCATCTCTGCTCTGAGCTGCAGCAATGTCAGCTGGTGGCCCATGCCAACTGAGAATTTATAGCTGGTTCTGCCACTGCTTCATCAAGAGAATTAAGTCATTGCAACTCCTTCTCAGCTCCCCCTCATCACACTGGAGGAAGGGGATCAGACCAATCCCCTGCTCTGAGCCCACCAGCGGAACAGGATGCTGGGCACACAGAAGACACTGCAGTATTCCCACCCCAGAAGCCTCCAGAAGAGGACTCCTGGGGGTTCCTGTGCCCTCTCACCTCTCACGGGTGCCCCATCCATGATCTCGTACTTGGCTATGGTGTCGTTCTCGTGGTACACGTTGGGGCCCGTGCCCGTCGTCTCCCTCTTGATGATGTCAATCTCCATGTGCTTGATCTTGATCCTCACCAGCAGGAAGTAGATCTTCCCCACAATCACATCTTTTAAATGGTACCTGGCACGAGAGGGGAGAAAACACCAGGATCAAACCCTGTGCAGCAGAGCAGGGCTCAGGCTGACCTGCAGGAACTTTCTGGGCAGGCACTTTGCTCTCATCCACAGCAGATGGCAAATCAAACATCCCCACCAGCAGGCAGCCCTTCACCACCATCCTCTGCTCTTCTGGAAACCCACAAGAACATTTAGCATGAGCAGATAAATTATAAACATCACTTCAGGCTGAATATCTGCAAGAAACCCCTGTAAGAGCAAAGACTTCAAACTCAGTATTTTGGATCAATTAAAACCAACCCAAATCACAGAATCATTAAAGTTAGAAATGTCCTCTGAGATCATGGAGTCCAACCTTTGACCAACCACCACTTGCAGGGAGATTTGCCTGCACCAGCTAGGCAAGATGCACTAGGAGTAGTTTAAACGAGCTTTTCCCAACTTCTTTGCTGGAGTTAATTCCCACTTCAGCTGTATTGCCAGGTCAGGAGCAAACATTGCATTTTGGAGACACCTGGAAGCACTGATCTGGCTGAGGATACAGCAAGTGGGAAGGTACAGCAAGAATTTCATGCTGTGCTCCAGGCTCGGTGAGCAACAGCCACTGCTTCCCACTCCTTGATCCAGAGATAGAGGGGAAGGAGAGGAACCCACGGATCAGGGAGGATCTGAGCTGTCTCCCAGCCTCCCTGGAGCACGTGGACATGGAATTCCTTTGAGGAAACCTCCAGCAGGTGGGTCCCCAGAGCTGCTCCTGAGACACTCACTTGGACTTGTTGTACTCGAACTCGATGTGCAGGCAGTCCTCGATGCCCACTTCCATCTTGATGGAGGAGTTGAGCTCGGGGTAGGTGCTCAGGGTGTGCACCACGATGTCCATCTCCTTGACCACGTCATTCAGCCTGCGGCTCACGGTGGCACGGAGGAAATACCTGCAGGGACAGTCCCAGGGTCACACAGAGGGCAGCAGGGACAGTCCCAGGGTCACACAGAGGGCAGCAGGGACAGGGCCTGCACCATCCAAGCAGCCTGACTACACACAGCCATGTAAAGAGCTGAAATGCATTTGACTGCAAATCTAAATAAAACGTGATCAGCTCAACACATCCAGTGAGAAAGGTTCTTTTTGGAACTTTCTCCTTGGCCAGGTGAGGTGCTCAGTTCAGCTCAACAGATCCAGTGAGAAAGGTTCTTTTTGGAACTTTCTCCTTGGCCAGGTGAGGTGCTCAGTTCAGCTCATGCATACCTGAGAGATGGGTCAGCATTTCAAGAACAGGGAATGGGGAATGTCCTGATGCTTATTCATCAGGAAACCAAAGAATTGCCACAAGGAAGCTCCTATTCCCATGTCCTTTACTCTCTTTTAGTCCAGGTCTGAACAAAACAAACCCACAGCAAAAGAGCCCCCAGCTTTTTACATGTCCCTGCCCCTGGAGCAGCCAACAGCCCACACTGGAAAAGACAGAAGGGAATTTTCAGGTGGAAAAGCAGGCTCCTCTCAGCTTCCAAGCATTTTGTGAGCCTGAGTTACCTAAGCCCCGTTTTGGGGATCCAAGGAACAGCCTGCACATGTTAAAACCACTGCCCTTTTGCAAGATTACATCAGGCTGCACAGCCACACCTCCAGTGCAGATCTCAGACTTTTCCAACCCCCACTCTGAAGGATTTTGAGTCGACTGAGTGCCCTGATGTGAAATATCAGTTCCAACATATGAACGAGGCACAAGTGAAGCATCTGTTTGCATACTGAGCACAATTAAAGTTGACAAGACTGATTACAGCAAAAATATCCCCATTGGAGACTAAACCAAACAGTTTATTTTGATTTTTTGAATTATCAAATAAATTAGCAAGTATGTGATTCAAAAGGGGCTGATTTCTCTTGTCACTCAAATGGGGAAAAACAAGTTCCATAAAGAGCCTGAGTGTAAATTAAAGACCTCAAAGGCAGCCTTTTACAGCTCATCCCCCAAAATTAATTTGGAGTTCTGTTGCTCCTGCATCATCAGGGTGAATATCTGCACTTAGAGCAGCACTGGGGTCAGCCAGGGCAGGGACTCACCGTAGCTTCACGTTCTGCCCCGTGTAGGACTCGTAAGGTTTCTCCACGTGTGTGAACTCAAAGTCAAATGTCTGTGACTGAGTGAATTCCCCAGGCCGGGCCAGGTCCTTCACCAGGGACACAAACTCGTGGTGGTTCCCTCGGTCATAGTAGAGTTCTAGAAAAATGGAAATCCAGGTTAAGCTTAACTCCAGGTGACACAGGAGATTTTCAGCAACTCTCTTGTCCAGGTCATTCCTTCCCTCAACACCATTCACAGGACCTACCAGGGCAGCCTGTGCCTCCACAGAATTGCATTTGCTCCCTGCTCTCCATCAGAGCCAGGTGCAGGCCACAGCTTTCCTCCCTGAAACACGAAGGAAAAGGTCCACACAGCCTCCTTTACTACAATGAATCAAGAACTTGCTGTGGGCTGACATTATCACCTATTATCCGTATTAAATGCAGTCAGACTGTTTGCAGCTCATGCAAACCCTTCCAATAATTTTCTGCACTGTATTCCAGGCCAAAGGCATTGCCACTGTGAGGAAAAGCCACCAGTGCTTGTCTGGAACAGACAGTGACAGAGCAAAACCGAGGGGATAGGATTATTCCAACTGCTCCTGCTTATCCTTAGACAGCAAAGAGCTTGAGTGGCCTTGAGCTGCAGCAGGGAATAAATGACAATGTTGATCCTGCTGCACAGCTACCCTGTGTGTGGGGAGGCAGCTGAACCCCCTGCTCCTCCATGGATAACACGTTAATGGCCATGTGAGCACAGTGAGGGAAGAGCTCTCACCTCTGGAAGCACTGCTCAAGCCAGCTCAAGTGACAGCATTGCCTCACTTTTCCCCACAACCTTCCCACATCAGCAGGAAACTGAAGGTTTCCTCATTTAATGAAAGCTATCCTCCACACCTCCACCGAGTTTTCTGCCTCAAGACAAAGCAACAAAACCCTTTAAAACGCCTCAATTTGCATGAACAGCTTGGGATTACCCAAAACCATCAATGAAACCTGCCCTTCCCTGCCCTGCGTGTGAGCCTGTGCCTACAGGACACCCACACAGCCCTTCTGCAAGGCAAAGCCTTTCTGCTCAGATGAGGAAACAAAAACCTAAGTCATCACACAATCACACACACACAAGCTCAGTGTCAGCACTAAACCGTGCAGAGGAGGCTGCTGAGAGGTATTAGAGGTGCTCAGGAGCTGCAGTTCTGCCCCCCTTGAGATGCACAATGAGATTTCAGCTTTTAAGTGATGCCTGCTTCTCACAGCCCTTTGCTCACCTTATCTCTCTAATGGAAATTTTGGCACTGGAGCTCTCCTCACTTACGCACAACAGCAAATGTCACCAAGCCCTTCAGGCTGGGCAGGTGACATAAATAACCAAGCCTCTCTCTCTGCTCTGTGTGTCCACTGAGAGGAAAGTGCTCACTGATGTGACAGGGAGAAGCCACGTGCCAACAGAAAAAGAGGAAGCAGCCACAGAAAAAGAGGGATCAGCCCAGACCATCGTGACACAAGATGCAGAAGGCATAAATCAAACTTAAAGCAAGGGGAGGCAAACGTCAGTGCACTGAGTTCTCTGCTACCTCAGAAGGTCATGTTTAGCACCCTTAAGCAGAGTGATGTTTCCCACACTCCAGCCTGTCAAACAGGTAGAAGCTGTCATTTCAGGTTTTCAGAGCTATAAGGTTTCCAACCTGCCAACATTTCAGTGGCTTGCTCAGGCCACACCAGAGGTGAAACCATCTGGAACAGTGCTCACCTGAGAGCAGGCAGGATGCAGCACTCACAGTCTGGCCTCTGGTACCTGCTCTGGAGCACCTTTCCTGTAAAACATCCCTCCTTCACACCCCAGCCCCCTGCCTGGTAAATTGTCCCACCTCCACGCTGACCTCGTGGCAGCAAGAAGCACAAGGCAAGAGCAGGAAAGCACTGAGAAGTGCAATTAGTGGTACAAACTTTGTGATTTATCTAAGAGGCCTGAGGGGCATAAGGACTAATGTGCAGCCACAGCAGCTCTAACACACCCTGCTTGGGCAATAATGTGCATACAAAGCAGTTATTCCATACAGGCATGGCACAAAAGTCTTCCAAAACAGGCAAGGCAGCGCACCAGAGACAGTGGAGCAGGAAACAAAGTTCATGCTTAATTTCCACTGGCAATTTTATCAATAGGGACCCATAACCTGGTTCCTGATGAACAGCCTCACCTACACTCCATCATTTACACGCTCCCTTCCTTTCCAAAAACCAGAGTCAGGCACCAGCAAAGCCAATAAAACTCTCAAACAGCAGCATTGGGTGGGAAATCTGCTCACGTTCCCTCACCACACGATTTGCAATGCAAAGGCTGCAGGCCCCTGGCTCCTGAAGTGATTTTGGGGTTTAGAGCCAAGCACAGAGGGTCACAGATGTGAGGCCTCGCACGCAGCCACTTCACTGGGAAGGAACATCCTGAACTCTTTTTGGCTTGAGGGACTCAAGGCATGTCCGTGGAGCACGGACAGCTCTGCTCCGATGGAGGAGTGGGTGTGGCAGCTGCCTTTCCTCTAAGAAAGCAGGAAATATTAAACCTGAGTTGGTTACACGCACAGATAACCACAAGTTTTGAACAACTTGAAGTCACCCGACCAACCGTGCAGGGATGTGTGCAGCAGAAGGTGGGATCGGCCGAGCTCAGCCTGCAGGCCTCAGCAAAGGTGATCCACCCAGGTAAAAGGGACATGTGGACAAAACCCACCCTCAGCATCCCTAAGAGGATCACGAGAGAAGCAGGCAGGCAGCTCCTGCAGCAGGGAGCAGCCAGCCTGGGGAGCAGGGCCTGGCAGCTGGTGTGGGCAGAAGGTCTGGGCTGACCTGCAGCTGCAGGACGGAACCAAAGCGTGCCCAGCTCGGAGCTGAGACTGGTGACCGAGAAGAGCGAGAAATTAGGACAGGAGAACAATGACCTGGAAAAGGACTGGAATGCCCTTCCTTCTGCCAGGGCTCAAGCCTGGAGAACAGGCCAGGCTGCCCAGCTCCGAGGGTGGAATAATGTCAGGCAGCCATGGGAATGCTGCGTGCAGCCAAGCATCACTTGGGAGCAAGCAGAGCCTGCTCAACACCACTGGGATCCCAGCAGTGTGGGGCACAGAAATGCTCCCAAACCCCTGGGACCAGCGGGATCCCAGCAGTGTGGGGCACAGCAATGCCCCCAAACCCTTGGGACCAGTGGGGTTACCATGGGGTGCAGTGATGTTCCCTGGACTCTCAGCACCAGCAATGCTCTCTGGATCCCTGGCACCCGCAGGGATCTCAGTACCATGGGGTTCAGCAATGCTCCCCAGGCCTTTGGCACCTGTGGGCACCCAGATCCTCCCTGGACCCCCGGCAGCAGTGGGATCCCGGCACCGTGCGGTGCAGCGATGCTCCCGGCACCCACGAGGGGCATCAGGAAGGGACACACGGGCCCGCAGGCCGCCCCGCTCACCGATCTGCCCGATGAACTCCACTTTGATGCCCTGGTGCTCCAGCCGCTTGTTGGGGTTCTTGAGGGTGAGGACCACCCGCCCCGACACGGTCTCGCCGTCGTAGAAGAGGAAGTATTTCTCCTTCTTGCCTTCCTCCGTCTTGTGCTCCACCCGCCGCCGGCTCTCGGCATCGCTCAGCACCAGCTCCAGCTCCGGGCTCTGCCCGAACCCGAAGAAGCTCATGGTCCCGGGATGCGGCGCGGGGCGGCGCGGGCGGACCCCGCGGCCCCGCTGGCGGATCGCGGCCGGGGCGGGGCTGCGCGGAGCGGCGGCGACGCCGGAGAAGCGGCCGGG
>VZUI01032933.1:0-21602 GCA_013401135.1 Cettia cetti
GCCGCGCCCAGCGCCGCTGCGCCCAGCAGCGCGCCCCGAAGAAACAGCCAGGCCAGGGCGAGCGCCAGCGCGGCGGCCACGGCCAGCGCGACCCTCACAGCCCCATCCCGCTGCCCGCCCGGCCCCGCGCCCGCCATCGCCGCACGCCCACCGCTCCCGGCGTGCTCTGCGGGGCGGGGCGGGGCGGGCCTTAAAGCAGGGCGGAAGCTCCCCGAGCGGGCGCAGTTTCAGGGGGAGCGCGACTGACCCTCTCGGCACGCATCGCGGGGTCGGGGCTTAGGGGAGGAACACGCACAGTGGGCGGGGCTTCCTGTCTCAGCGCGACCGGTCCTGCCTCCATGCACGGAGTGACCGGGGCCGCCATGGGTAGGCGGGGATTAACGGTGGGGGCGGGGCGAAAGGGACATGCCCTCCTGCGTCAGTGCGGGGGCACGGCCTTACGGAGCGGAGCTTCTGGGGTGTGCGGCGCTTTCAGCTGCGCGAGATGGGCGGGGCTCCCCGGGAGCACGGCCGACCCTCTCTCCGCGGGTTCCCGGCATACTCTGCGCGGGGCGGGCGGGGCTCCTGCTGGACTTGGCCCCGCGTCCCCATCCCACCCCCGTAACCCTTCATGACACTCCTGTCCTCTCCTCGTTCTCTGGCCAGGGTCTCCCAGCCTCGTCATCCATCGCCCCTGCCCCAGGCCATGTGCCCGTGTCCCCACCCCCATCTCTTCCCCACCCAGGTTCCAGTTTCCCCATCTCTACTCGAATTCACAGTCCCGTTTACCACCGCAATCCTCATGCCCTCCCTCTCCCGGTCCCTGTGTTCCCATCCTGTCTCTATCAACACGCCTACATAATTCCAGCCTCTGTGTCCTCCCCTCTGCCCCTCCCCCCCATCCTGACCCCTACAGCGCCCCTACACCATTCCAGCCTGTGTCCCGCTGTCCCAGTCCCTGCATATCCTCACGTCCCCAATCCCGACCGCATATCTGACCGCGTGTCCCACGTGCAGGAACCCGGGGGCACAGTCTTGCCTATCCCTAGTCACCACCGTGTCCAACCTGTTCCCTTGTCCCAACTGAAGGGTGCCATTACCACCATCCTGTTCGGAGGACAGGGCTGGGAACTGTGGGAAATTCTCTCGGGTGGCCGTGCCTGGGGATTTCCCACCTCACTGCCAGTCAGCTGTGTCCTGAGAGTAGGGACCATGGCAGGAAGGGACAACAGCAGGGAAAATAACAGGGACCAACGGCAAGGGACAGTGGCTGTCACAGGGCTTTCTGCATCCCAGGGGTCCAGGTGGTCCTGGCAGGGCTGGAGGACACTAGGTGCTGCCCAGGGTGGGTTAACCCTGCTTAGGAAGGGACATTTCCCCTGAGATCCCTGTCTGTGGACTCCATGGATCACCCAGCAGCAGGACCCCCTTACCAGGGCTCTGCTGGGATGACCCTACAGCACAGGATGTGTTGGCCTCCTCACTGCACCATCACCGCCCCAGGAAGGGAGGACAACACCGCTCATGCTCCTCAGGGCTGGGCAGGGACCACATCCTGGTGCCCTCCCAGCTAAAAGAGATGACATAAAGGGTGGCTGTGGGGACACACAGGTGTGGGACAGTGGGGGCCAAGGCTGGAGGTCATCACCAGGACAACACCCAAGTCACCCTGACACCAAGTGATTTTGGGGTCCACTGAGCACACCGATGAGGGCAGAGCCCAAGACCCCCTTGTGACACAGGTCCCCTGCGTCCCCCCCACCAAGTTGTGGGGCTGGGCTGAAGGCTTTATTGAAAAATCCCAAACAAACAACATGGTCATTATTATCATACAATGAAAACCCAAATCAACTCGCCCTGCAGTGGGGCAGGCACCCCTGCCATCCTTATCACCAGCTGCCATCACTGGGGACACTGCAAGGACCCTCTGCCCATGCCTGACTGAGATACAAAAAGGAGAAGTAGATTTGGCCAAGAGTGGTACCGCTGTCCCCAAACCCCCACTGCTACTGTGACCCCCATGCCACACCCCGGCCCCAAGGCCTGAGGTAGTTGGGCGTGTAGGCAAAACTCCCCCCAGAAAAAGTGGGGAGGGTTTTGGGGCTCCCTATGTCCTGAAGGAATGGGATGGTTGGTATTGCATCTGAGGGGAGCCAGCACGGGTTGAGGATGGGGAAGCAGCAGGACCCCCAGGGGGAGGTCCAAGTTCCTCTGGCAGGCTGGCACAACGAACTGGTGATCCGGCAGCAGGGCTGGTGGGGGACACAGAGACACAGTGGGTCCCCACATGCTGGATGGCTGCATGGAGGGGTGGCAGCTCTGAGGCCATGGTGCTGGCAGGTCCCACTGCTCCAGGTGCCAGCTGGGTGCTGACAGCTGGGCATTGCTGGGAAAGCACACAGTGACAGCCCAGCCCCTTCCCAAAGGGAGAAAGGCCAAATCCCAGCCTCAGCACCTTGAGTGGAAGGACACTGGCCCCAGCAGGGCCACCAGCAGGACAGTGGGGGACATCGCTGCATGGTCTGACATCAGTCTTCACTGCAGCGAGATGAGCTGGGGGGGTCTGGAGGTGGCTGATGGCCCCTGCCCTCTGAGCCCCCTGCTCAAGGCACAAAGGTTTCCTGGCTGGTACCAGCCCCATGGCCACCCCTGCCCACAGCCACACTGGCCCTGGTCCCCCTGCATCCAAGAGGGTGGTGATGACACCAGGGTGGCACCAAAGTGAACAGGGACAGGGAGCTCTAGCTTTGGGGTGCTCTGGTTTTGGGGCACCCTGACTTCCCCCCAAACCAACTGTGCTGCTGCCCTAGAGTCACCTTGTCCCCAGGAGCTGGCGGCTTGTGCAGTGGCACTGTTGTGGCCCAAACCTGCACCCAGCACCTTGAGGAAGGTTTATTGCTGGCATGAACACAGTGAACTGTCAGGGCAAAGCAGACCAGCTCAGGGGGTGTTTGGGAGGCATTTTGGGGACCTGGAATGAGGGGCAGGAGGAGCTCATGGCAGCATCCTTCCTGCTGCCACCCCTTTCCTAGCTGTTCCTGGCACCCTGTGTGACTAGCCAGGGTATCCCATGGGAACACCACCTCAGCCTGCAGTGGCCAAAGGCACTTGGTGTCCCTGCCAAGGGGGAGCACACTTAGCACCAAGCCCAGTAGCACCCCAAAAGCTGTCCCCCACCCGGTGGCAACCCTGGGGCCTTCAGCATGCTCATTCCCGAGATGGGGGGATGTTCATGTTGAGCCGGTGGCTGGATTAAGGCTGGAAAACCAGTGAGAGGCAAGAGAAGCCTGACTGCTCTCACTCAGCCAGAGACAGCTCTAGGAGTTCCCGGAATCTGTGCAAAAACAAAACTAAAGGGTTAAAGACCCCCGCATAGACACCTCCCCCCACCCCCAGCAGCTCTAATAAATACAGGTGCAGTTTGTGCCCTTGGCCCGGCCCTGGTATCTCACTGGCAGCTTGGCTCTGGTGCTGGAGGCAGCTCCTGGGGGGGACACAGGGGATGTGTGCTCCAGGGGGGCTTCTGCACCACTTCCTTGGGGATCTTCTCAACAGACTGCACCAAGTGGGGTCCCAGGGGTGTCTCCTGCAGAGTCCCATGTGTCCCCCGTGGGCTGCTTCTACCACTGGTGCTAATCTGCAGCTATAGGTGGGAAGACAGGGTCAGGGGGTGCGCTGACCACCAGCATCCCTCTGCCGCATCCCTCTGGGACCACAGGGCTGCTCTAGCAGCACCTGAGCTCCCTGCCTGGGGATGATGCAGATCCCACATGTTGGGGTCTTTTCTGTTGAGAGACCCCATAGAATTTGCCCAGGTGTGCCAAATATCCCCAGGTTTGTGACAGCTGCAGCAAAACGTCCTCACTGCCATGGATGGCAGCAGGGCTTCTCCACCCTGCCCCACCTTTTCCAGGAGCAGCTGCCTAGCTGGAGCAGGGCTGGAACCACTCACCATCCTCCTCCCAGCCCTCTGCCACGCCAGCCAGCTCGTAGTGCTTCTTGCGCAGTTCCCCCAGCTTCTGCCGCTCCTTCTGCAGTTGGTTCTCCAGCTCCAGCACCCGCACCTGGGGACATGGCCCAGGACATGTCCACCCTGGCACAGAGCTGGGCCAAGCACTCCCCTTTCACACCCATTATGCCCTCAATATCGAGCCCAGGACCACAGAGGTGCTCCCACGAGTGCTCCAATGATGAGTGGACCTGGGGAGGGCATGGAGCTCAGGTGGGCACTGCTTGTGCAGGAAGGTGAAGGCACAATGATCTGTGTCGGCATCCCAGGCAGGGGAATTCCCCAGAGCTGCCCCACACCAGGCAGAGGTGAGTGCTGTGGGTAGCACACAGGGGGCAGGAGTGGCCATGGGCTTCTATGTAATGGTCGGAATAGCACTGGGGAGGGATTGAGGACCAAGTGCATGTGACTCCTGGGCAAACCCATCTGTTGCCTTCACACCCTGGGCTTCGCCTTTGCTTGTACTACCTGGGAGGAGCTAGGCATGGTGACCCCGAATTTGATGTACCACCCCAGGCAGCCCAAGAGAGACATGACCAGGTGTGTTTCCCAAAACGTGGGCATCTCCTACCTGTGAGTCCATCTCCTGACGTTTGATCTGGGTGAGTGTCATGCTGGAGAAGTCCATGCTATCTGCGGAGAAAAGACACCACCAGCCCCCCTCAAGCTCCGCTCCCCCACTCAGATCCCGCCCAGCAGCTCCCATGCTGCTGGCAGGGTCTGGCACCATGGGATATGCAGGGAGGGTAAGAGGGGCAGCCACAGGCAGAGACCACAGGGGCACAGCCAACCAAGGGTGGCGAGTGCCAAGAGCAGAGGTTTTGGGCCAGGTTTGTGCTCCAAGCATTATGACCAGAGGAAATGGCCTCAAGTTGTGCCAGAGGAGGTTTAGGTTGGATAAAAAGGAAAATTTCTTCATGAAAAGGGTTGTTCAGCACTGGCAGAGGCAGCCCAGGGCATGGTAGAGTCACAATTCTTGGAGGGATTTAAAAGCCATGTAGATGTGGCACTTGGGGACATGGTTAGTGGTGAGGAAACAGTTAAACGCAATTGTCTTAAAAAGCTTCTCCAACTGAGTGACTGCATGAATTCTAAGATCCCTGCAGCCCAACACTTACCTTTGTCCTCCACCTGAGACTTGCCAGCCTTGGTGGAGGCCACCACACTGGCCGTGGCCTGGTTGACACCCCGGGAAGCTTGTTGCAGCTTGCAGAGGTTGGCGCTGTCTTTGTCTGCCTTCACCTGCCAGGACAGTGAGGAGGAGGTCAAACCCCACCCCGTAAGCAGAAGACCAGCCCCACGATTTGGGGTGAGCACATGGTACCCCAGCACCACCCTGAACCATGGGCAGGGTAGCAGCCTTACGCCTACCTTGGAGGCTGCCACCAGCTGTGCGGTGCTGGCTGCGATCTCCCGGGAACAGACCATCAGCTCCTCAAATGTCCCCTTGCCTTGCACTACCAGGTCAGCAGCATCACTGCAGGAGAGCACAGAGGAGCTGGAGCATTGTCCTGCTACCCATTTCCCCTCCCTGTGGTGATGGCAGCACTCTGCCATTCTCTTCCCACTCTGGTGACAGTGGCACTTACACCATGACAGTGGCACCCCAGCCCACTGCCTTGGAGGCAGAGATGAGACCCTCGGTCCAGCGTGAATTCTTGGCATAGAACTCCTTGGGGGATGCTGCACCCTGCCGTTGGTAAAGGCACAATTAATTACTAGGCACCCCCAGACCCTTGCTCTGCAGGGAATGGAGGAGGTCAGGGTGTCATTCAGGATGTGTGAGAGGTGGGGACACACTGAACTTGGGGGCTGTGGGGTCCCTCTGTGGGAAGGGAGATCAGGGCTCATCACCATGACAGCCCAGGAACCATAACCAGGGTGAGCCCCTGTGGATGGAAAGGAGCTCCTGGCAGCTGCTGGGGAAGTCCCAGTGGGACAAGGGTTGGAGCAGCATGTCCCAGCAAGTGCATGATGACACCAGCTGGACAAGCACCCGTCTTCTTCCCTGCCCTCAGCCGTTCCTACATCTCTGCCTGCCCCCTTGTTCCCACCCCTATCCCAGCTCACCCGTCCACTCTCCACGATCTCTCTCTGGAGGTCCTTGGAGGCCAGGACCAGGACATGGATGGCCTGCATGAGGCCTGTGCAGGAGCCCAGAATCCTGTGAGACAAACACCACTGAGCCCCACCTGTGGAGCAGCTGCTCTGCCTGAAGCACCTGTCTCCATGCTGCTTGCCTGGCTCTGTCCAGTGCTCCCATCACCACTCACCTCTCGTTAACTTCCAGTTTGACTCCAGTGTCACCAGCCCGTGCCTTGCTCAGCATCTCCTGGTTGAGGGGACAGAGACTATACTGAACCCAATGCGTCTCTGGCCTCTACAGCAGTCCCAGCAGACCCCCAGCATGGTGCCTGTGAGCACCTCTCTGCTCATGGTGACCCTCACCTCAATACGGGCAGATGCTGTTTCGATGGCTGTGGCCGTTGCTGCCATCTCCTTGTCCACTAGGTCACCCAGCTCCTCCTGCTTGATGTCCAGACCTCTGGGACGCAGCTCCTGGGGACAGGATGGGATGAAAGGAACCATCCAGGAGCACTACAGTCCCTCTGGTGGTGCCTGCCATGGCCTAATCCCATCAGCCCTCCTGGGCCACCCACCTCCCCAATGGCGCTGATCTGGCCCAGGCAGGCTGTCACCAGGCTGCAGTCAGCACTTGCCACCATCCCTGGGTCTTGCAGGGTGCTGAGGTAGCTCACAGCCTCACTGCCACACTGCTTGCACAGCTCCAGCAGACCTGCACAGGCAGCATGAAGGGTTGAGGGGGTCACACATGGGGAGGAGATGTCTGTTCCTACCCACCACAGCATCTTGCCTGTGCTGGCCACTGCCTGCCCTGGGTTCTGCCCACTACAGCATACTTGCCTCAGCATCCTGCCCACTTATCCCTGCATCCTGCAATGACCTCTGCACACCCTGGCCTCCACTCACCCCAGCATCCTCTTTGCCCTGACATGCCCTGGTGCCTTCACACCCTGACATCTGCTCACCCCAGCCCCTGCTCACCCTGATCCCCTGCCCATCTTGACCCCTGCCCACTGAGTTCCCTGACCACGCCTGCATTTGCCCACCCTGACCTCTACCCACCCCAACCCATGCTCCCCTGATCCCCTGCCCCTGGCCTGGGGCATCACTCACGGTCAGCAGGCTCCACAGGGGCCACATGAGAGGTTGCACTGCCCTGCAGAAGGGTGTTGCTGACCAGGTGGGCAAAGAGGGCCAGGGAGGGCAGCAGGAAGCCCACGGCTGTGGCAGGACAGCAGGCACAGGCTTCAGCCCCCACCGTGCTGCCCACCTGCCCCGTGTGCTGGGGCTGTCCCTGTGCCCAGTGCCCGGGGCTGCCACCTCTCACCTGCACCATCCAAAAGGTACTTGCTGTGTGCGTCCTGCAGCCGCTCTGCACACTCGGAGGCTTCCAGTGCCTGGGACAGGAGGCAATCTGCAGGCAGACAGCAGGAAGACCTCAGCCAGGACCACAGGGAGCAGGCAGGCTGGGATAGCACCAGGATGGGGAGCAGCAGGGGCATCACCTGCTGAGCCAGTGCAGCTGACATGAGCAGGATCCTCCATGCGAGCCAAGGCGTCCTGGACCATGCGCTTGGCCTCGTGGATGGTGCCGTTCAGCAGGGACAGCTGCTCCTCAGCCAGGTTCTGCTGCAGCACCTGCTCTATGTTCTCCTGCTGGGCCAGAGCTGGGTTCAGAGCCCCTGCTGGACCACTGGGCACTCCCTGCACCTGGCCTACCCAAATCCCTCTGGTCTGGCCAGAATGGGGATGGCAGAACCTTCATGGTACCTTATCTCTCAGCTGGGTCTGCAGCATCTCCAGCTCTGTCCTGCTGCTCTCCTGCTCGTGGCTGAGCATGTCCTGCAGCTGCTGCAGCTCAGCTTGCAGAGCTGCCATCTCATCCCTGTGCTGTGCTGCTACCTGGCTCAGCCTGTCCCTCTCCTGCTCCAGGCTGGCAATCCGAGTATTCTGCTCCATTCCTGCCTGGGGGGACATGAAATGGCAGTCAAGGCTGTGCTGAGGGTGAACCCTCCAGTTTGGGGACTCATTCTTGATCCAGGATTGGGCCACCTCGACTGTCCTTGCTGGGTGCATCATGGCCTGCACAAGCACAGCTCCCCATACCAAGCAGCACTGATGATCTTTTTTGGTGACAACCGAAGCTCCTGGGGAGGCTTTTCACTTTTATCAGTGAAAATGCATTTTTATCATGACTGTCATCATCATGATGGAGGAGTGCTGCTGCTTCTGCCCCATCTCCAACCCGCTGCTGGGTCTGCCCAACTCATAAATGGGTGACTGCGTTTTCCTGCCAGTTTCTGCCTCCTACAATGAGCCCAGGCACCCCTGCTGTCTTCCACAGCTCTGTAGGCATAGTATACCCTCTGGCACATCATGCAATGTAATGCCACACTGCTACCTGGGCTTACAACAGGCAGAGCTGCTGACTGACCCTGTTCTTCCAAGCATTTTATTTCATGATCCCTGCTGCTGGAGCCCATTGCTCCACATACTATCACACTCAAGAGCATGAAACCCACCTGTGTGACATCAAATCCACTCAGATTTGACAAAGATGACAGAGAGCTGATTTTGATGCCACGGGTGGGTATCACCTCTCAAATGATTAAGGTCTGGCTACTCAGCCCAGAGAGGTGCTGAAGGGCCTCCCAGGTACTCTTACCTGTGTTCTGGACTCCAGCGTGCCCTGGAGGACCTGCAGCTCCTGTCTGCTGGCTGCCAGGTCCTGCTTCAGCATCTCCAGCACCTCTGCCTGCTCCTGAGACTGCAGCAAGTAGAGAGGTTGGCAGCACTGGTGCCCCATGGGGAGCCCCTGCTCATCCCTGGTGTGTTCCTTCATCCCTACTCACCTTTCTCTGTGCCTGCTCGCTCGCCCGCTGGAAGGAGTCCTCCAGCTCCTTCTTTTCCTGCTCCACATCCCCCTGGGCCTGCCTGGCCACTGTAATCTGCTTGGTCACCTCTGCGTTCTGGCAACATCAGAGAATGAGATGAGCAGCCCCTGGTACCAGGGGGCACAGCTGGGAGAGGGGATGCTGGGGGGTTTGGAGAGCCCACCTTGCGCAGCAGGTCAGCGTGGTTCTGCACCAGCTCACTGTACTTCTCCTTCAGTTTGCTGTACCGCTGCTCGTTGGCCTGTGCCCGTCCTGCCATGCACGCAGGGACACAGAGCTGAGCATCTGGGACCCCCTGCCCCAGGCTCACCCCCACCCTATGCCAGTGCTGGCACTCCCTGCTCACTCTCAATTTCTGTCAGGCTCCGCTGAGCCTTCTCTGTGTCCTCCCGCTGTTTCTTCAGCTCCTCCAGCTCTGTGCGCAGGAACTCACTCTCATCCTGTGCCTGCTGCTTCAGGTGCTGCTGCTCGGCCAGCTCAGCCTCCAGCTCGCTGGCACGGCCACGCAGCTGCACTGCACCCCGTGCGCTCTGCAGGGATGGGTGAGGGCTGATGGTGCTGTTCAGTGCTGGCCAGGGCCATCCAATGCCAACCGGTACCATCCAATGCCCACCACTACTGTCCAGCAGCCCCACCATGGGTACCACCCCGCAGGCCCCCAAGTGCAAAGCACAGGGATGCTGAGCAGTGGGGCTGAACCCACCCCACAACAGGGATGCAGCCCCCTGGCACACCCGGGGACCCCCTGGTGTCTCTGGTGGGGGAAGCCACTGGGAAGAAGGCAGGACAGAGATGGGGTCACTGTCTTCTCCTCCCAGGGACACAGCCACCAGCCTATCCAACATTCCCAGAGGATCTTATCCTGCCCACCTGGTTGTCACCCACCTCAGCCTTGAAGTTCTCCAGCTCTTCCTTCAGGGCTGTGATCTCCCTGTAAAGCTGCTCAATTAGCCGGTCCCTGGGAAGGGGAGACATGGAGTACACCCTCAGTGCCATGGGGACACAGCCTGAGAGGGGAGGTGTCCCTTGTGTCACCATGGCTGCGATGCTGTTCCAGGCAGGGAGCTTCTGGTACAATCTTGGCCATTGCACAGCATCACCAGGATTGCTTACTTGTCATCCTTGCTCATCCCATTCTGGCTGTTAAAGTTGAAGGGGTCACAGCTGAAGGAGCTGCCAAAGATGTCATCAAACTTGTTGTCAAACAGGCTCTGTGGGAAAAACAGAACAAACCTGGAGTGACTCCACCACCACTTGGTGGCTCTTGTCCTTTCATGTCCCTTCATGTCTCCAGTGTCATTGCCAAGCCTATGAGCTGCCTGGACACCAGGGCTGGTTCTCCCCCTGCTTCCAGGACACTGAATGTGATGAACTTGATGAACATGGAGCATCTGTGGTCCATCCCCATCTAACTCCTGGAGGGAGGAGATCCCCAAAGCCATGTCACTGCATGCTCCTTCCCGTCCCCACTCAACGCCTGAGGACAATCCCTAGTGGAGAGGAGGGTGAAGACCTAAAGGTCTCCAATGCTTGAAGCCAAACCTCTCCTTCCCCATCACTGGAGGGCACCACACCACTGAGCAGCACAGGGAGAATTCAGGCTAGTTCAACCTTAGCAGCACCCAGACAGGACACCCAGCATCCAGATGGGACACCCAGCATCCAGATGGGAACATCCAGCACCCAGAGGGGGCACCCAGCACTGACCTATCTCTCTTCAGTGACACTCCTCAGTTCCCAAGGCCATCCCCACTGTCTCAGCCCTCACTGCAGCATGGATTTGGAGAAATAACCCTGGTCTCAGAGCCAGCAAGCCCCCACCATCCTCACCTGTGAGGCTGTGTCCATCTCCAACAGGTCTGTGATGGGCTCGCTGTCAGGCGAGGATGCCTCGGCAGGGATCACCACCACAGGGCTGATGTGCTCTGACAGCGCAGAGGCACGCAGGAAATTGGGAGGGCTCTGGGGAGGGAGGGGAGCAAGGCTGAGGGGAAGGACTGGCACTGCTGCTGAGCTGAAGGCACAGTTGGTTGAAATCCTGGCCTGGAGCTGAGCTGGCCATGTCTTGACCCATGAGAATGGAGCAAGGACCCAAAGGGATGGAGTCAGGATGCAGAGGAATAGAATCAGAACCCAATAGGATGGAACCAGGACCCACAGGGATGGATCTTAGCAAGGACTATGGATCAGTGAGAGAGGGGATCCCAGCTTCCAGTCAGAGGGCAGCTCCATCCAGTTGGATGCCACGCAGTGAGGGATAAAAGATTGATCCTCAATGCCCAGGAGCCCCATGCTGCCACCAGATCTAGGAAGCTGGGCAAGGCAGCAAGAGGCTTTTTTGGGCTTTTTGCCAATGCCCCCACTCCTGCTCCTGGGCATAGGACAGGGAACATAGGGACTGCAGGATCTCACCTCTGGTAGCTGTGGGATCTGAATCAGCTGCTTGAAGTACTGCAGGTTGCTGGAGCGGTAGAAAAGGTCCTTCAGCCTGAAAGGGGCAGGGAATAGTTAGGTATGGCTCTTGTCCAACTTGGACAACCCCTTGCCTGGCTCCAGCGGGTGTCACCTGGCCACCGTACTGCTCTGGAGGGGAAGGTGTTTTGTGCTGCCACCAAACTCAGGGCAGGTCCTGGAAGTCCTCCCACTGCTGAAGGGTTTATCCCATAATCCCCAGGCCTGATGGGCAGGGAGAAAGACCTGAAACTTGAGCAGTCGGGTCTAGTGGAAGGTGTTCTGGCCCATTGCAGGGGGTTGTACCTGATGACCGTCAAAGGTCCCTTCCAACCTAAATCACTCCCTGCCTACCCAAAGTTTTCAGGAGCAGGGGGAGCTTCCTGCCTGGAGCCAACACCCTCACCTTCAGTTCCTGCAGAAGCATCTTCCTCAGAAGCAGGGTATCTCCCTCCAGGACTTACAGTTTTGGGGAGAAGGGACAGTGCCCAGCCACACCACTCCTAGCCTCCACCTCTCCCAGTCATCTGAGCATCTTTGTCAGAATCTTGGCACTGTTGATCCCTGTCCCAAGGTTAGTCTCTGTGTGGTCAGAGCACAGCCAGTCCTGCTTCTGCTCTTTGCAGTTTGTGACCTTGAATCATGGTCCCTCAGCACCATGACATGCCCCCCACTGCTCTCGGTGGCCAGTTTTTGTTTTGGTTATTCTAAGTAATCATGTACTGGAGACTACAGCACATCCCTGCTCACTCATTTTTAATCTCAGTGCCTTGGGAGCACTCCCAGCTGCACCAATGCTCTGGGTTTGGGCACTTACTTTCGAAACTGCTCCAGGAAGCGATCTCGGTGGCCCTGCAGTGTATCTGCCGGCAGACCTGGAAGAAGCAGCACGCAGAAATGACAGGTGTCTTCCTGGATCAGGGAACAGCCCATCAGCACAGCCATGTAGAAATGGATCTTTCCCAGAGATGGCCACCCTCCTCTGGGGGTTTGAATACAACAGGCAGTGTCCCGCTGCAGGAGGGGACCATATTCCACATCCCCCAGGGCACAGAGAAGTGTGGGCTGGTGGCTGCTAGAATTCCAAATCCTGAAGGATATGTGTTTTGCACCTCCTTGCCACGGTGACTCCCTTCATCCCCAAAAGAGGCTGGGGAAGAGGTGGTGGTGAACAGCCCGGGCTGAGCAGGGTGATGGCCCCCCTGTGTGTCCCCCCTGTCAAAGGCAGTGGTGTTGGGGACTCACAGGAGTGGAGCTTGAAGAGCAGCTTGACAGTGTAGTCGTAGAGATGGCTGCTATCCAGGATCACCTGGATAAGTGGGGCTAGACGGCACTGCCCCGCTGCTGTCACTGACACTGAGCGTGACATATCCAGGGAGCTGAACACTGCAGGGAAGGAGTGCAGGATCAGATTAGGCAGCACTGGCAGCATCAGAGGGTGCCATACTGTGTCTGCCAAATCCACAGATGTCATCCAGAGCAAGATAGCCACTGGCCCTTAGGGACACAGCCTGCTGCCCTGCAGCTGTTTATGAGCTCAGCGGAAGGGGAAGTTCCCAGACAGGTCTCCTACACAGACCTGGGAACACTCCAGCCTGGCACCATAGCTTTCGGAACAGGACTGAGCCCCAGCTGTATCCTGGGCAGAGATGACATGTGACCCCTGTGCTCTGCCTGTCACTATTGTCCCACTGGCCACTGGAGTGTGCTGGCTGTGCCAGAGGGAAGATGCTCCAAAACCAGCTTGGAACAGCTGAAGACAATCTCATTCCAACACCTTCCACTAGACCAGGGTCCTCCAAGATCTATCGAACCTTGCCTGGAACACCTTCCAGGGATGGTTCCGCCACAGGTCCTTTGGGAACCCTGTGCCAGGGCCTCATCACCCTCACAACCACGAATTTCTTCCCAATATCCCACCTAGCCCTACCCTCTGGCAGTGGGAAGCCATTCTCCCTTGTCCTGACACTCCAGGCCCTTGTCCAAAGTCCCTTTCTGGTGCTCTTGGAGCCCCTTCATGCATTGGAAGGGGCTCTAAGGTCTCCCTGGAGCCTCCTGTTCTCCAGCTGAACACCCCCAGCTCTCACAACTTGTGTACAGAGCAGAGGGGCTCCAGCCCTCAGAGCATCTCTGTGGCCTCCTCTGGACTTGCTCCAGTAGCCCCATGCCTTGATGTGCTGGGACACCAGTCCTGAAGGCAGCTCTGCAGGTGGGCTCTGACCTGATAGGGGCAGAGGGGCAGAATTGCCCCCTCACCTGGTTCCCACGCTGGGGATCAGCCCAGGCATGGGGAATTTTGGAGCACACATGGCTGGGGCATGTTGAACTCCTCACCCTCCAGCATCCCCAAGTCCTTCCTGGCAGGGCTGCTCTCCAACCCTTCATCCTCCACCCTGGACTGATACCAGGGGTTGCCCTGACCCAGGTGCACCATCTTCCACTTTGCCTTGTTGAAACATAGTTCAACAAGTGAAGCGCCCATAGAAGAGCTGAGCTGTGGTGCACTCAGCCAACATCCCCTGTCAGAGCCTGCTCCAACTTGGATAAGCCCTGCAAAGGGGCTGGACTCCAGCAGATCTCTCACTCCACCGTGTCTCAGAGCAATGCAGGGCTTTACCTGTCTGGAAGAGGTTCAGTTCACACTCCAGGTAGTCAAACATCTCCACCGTCAGCTGAAAACTAGGAAACAGGGTTGAGGATGGTTGGGAACTGTCCCCAAGACCACCCATGAGGAAGGATCCTGTCCCTGCTTGGTCATGAGGCCAGTGGGGTTGGGCAGATCGTGCCACCCATCTTGCACCCACTCCCTCCCTGATCTTCCCCTGCGCCACACTCACAAGTTATTGACATCGTTCTCCCCAGCCTCATCCAGCTGCCGGTCAGACATCTGCAGATTTCCAGGGAATCGGGGATTCTGTGGTGAAAACCGAAGTCAGGAAAGGGTTCCAGAGGATCTCCTGGTCTGGCCACAGCTCTGGGATCACTGGGGCTGTGATCCTGCAGCCTCAAAGTCAATTCTTGGATGAGCCAGGGGAGTGATGCGGGGGAAAAGGGAGGTAGCACAGGGTCTCTGAACCCTGGGTGATCACAGCATCCCTAATCCACAGCATCTGCTCTCTTCCCAGCAAGAAAAGCTGATTCTCCCTGGACTGAGAAAACTGCCACGCAGAGGGGAGACAGGGCTACCAGCAGAGAGCTGGATGGGATGGAGTGGTATCTGCCCCAGGAGGTACCTGCCCTGACATTCTGGGGAAAGCCGCATCACACTTCCAGAACAGGTGATGGGTACAGAAAACACCTCTTTCCAGCACTTTTCCCCCATTTTCCCATCTAGGATACCTAGGGGAGAAAGGGGTGTGTGTCTCCTACTACTTGCAGCCCACCAACTCCCAGCCCAGCTCAAGGACTACTAGGAATACTGCCATCCCTAAAGCATTGGTCCTTGGGCCATTTTTGATGGCCATTGGCAGCTTGGGAATATTTCATAGAGGCAGCAGGATGGCCATGCTGGTCCCTTGCTGTCACCCCAGTGCCCACCCCTTGCTATAGCCCTGGAGACAGGAACAGGAGGTGCTTACCTTCGTGTGAAATTCCATCTTGGTTCTCAGCAGTTTGAGGTAGATGCTGCAGAGCTGACCATAGCCCTCACTAAGGTGGCCCTGTGGGGACCCCAAAAAGCTGTTGAGATCCAGAGCAGGGTGTGGAAAAGCCTTTTTCTGCTGCAGAATGATTGATCCCTCCTTTATCTCCCCAAAACCACAGCCAAACCCTCCTTGCTGGCACCTGGATGCAGGCTGGCTGCACTGAAGGGATTTGGTCAGACCTTCTCATCACCTTCTCTGAATGTTTCAATGCTTCATTTAACTGTCAGAGCCGAGTTTTTACTGGGTTTTGCCATAAAACAGGAAGGAAGCATTTGATTTTGGTGGAAGGGAAAACAGAATGAAACTGAAACACAGCCCAGGTAGGTGATGACAGCCACAGGTCAACCACAGCAGTGCTTCGCTTCCTGAAGAGGGAACCCCCCAGGCCTACACCTCCCCAGCCTGGCTAAGGCACTCCGGGGTCTCCCCCCATGGCTGGGGGTCACTTACCCACATCCTGCTCATGTCGCTCAGCTCATTCTTGTATCGCACAGAGTCTTTCAGGACCTGGAGGAATCATGGTGACAATCAGTAGACAAAGCACCAGGACACAGTGTTCCACACTTGAAACCAGGAACTAGGTGACAAATGGGAGGTCTTGATTCATTCCTAACCCTTTATTGCCACCACCAGCCCCAGGTGCTTCTGCTTCCCCAAGGAGGATCCTTGCTGATGGCTCCTGCAGCAATGCCATTGCCAGGCGCTGAGCACCGTTGGCACTAGGGTTTGAGGCGCACATGGTTTTGGGCAGGGCAGCACCAGGAGGGCTCTGGCACCCAGGATTGACCTGCAGGAGGGCATTCACCTTTTGGGAGAGCTCCAGCACGGGTGTCCACATTGGTTTGACCTCCAGGAGGGCACCAACCCTCCAGGAGGGCTCCAGCTCCAGGCCCTACTCAGCACTGGCCCCTAGGAGGCCAATGACCCAGTGGGAGGACTTCAGTCCCCACCCCAGGACTGACCCCACCCAGAAGGACACTGACCCTCCAGCATCTCTCATCACCTGGTGCAGCCCTGCAGGGGAAAGGATTTGGCCCCAGGCTGAGCTTTGGGCACTCACATTGGAATGTCCATCCCGGAGGAGCTTGTGGAAGACATGGCAGAACTTCCAGCAGAGCACAGCATTGCCAGACAGCGGCAGCCGGTTCACCACTGACCAGAAGGTCTGTGCTCCCTTCTCATGGTGAGTGCCCAGGATACATGGTGCTGGTGGTCAAGGAAGCACTCCTCTGCCCTTTGGTGATGGAGAATACCCACCCAAAGACAGCTGCACCAACAGAGCCCAGAGGGGCCAAGCCACCACAGGGAGCTAATGATGCCCAGCCCAGGCATACGCTGTCCCCAGAGTGGCACAAGCCACCCTCTCCCCCCGAGCCCTGCTCTGGGAGCACCAATGGCACATGCAAGGCTGGGGCTGTGCCCCCACTGAGCCTTCCCAGGTGCCTGGCTGGGATGCTGGGATACTTTTGGCGGCACTGTCCCAACCTGCTGTGGGCACCTTCCCCTCCTGCCTTCTCCTGGGATGGCAGTGCTAGGAGCACCAGTCTGGGCACCTACCAATATTCAAAGGCTATGACAGCAGCAGGGACCCTGTGCCATGCTGGAAAAATGTCCAATGTTGTTAATAGCCCCCAGCCGCCCTAGCACCCTGGGCACCTCTCCTCACACACCCTCTTGATGCTGCCACTGTTCCAGGCAGCCCCAGCCCTGCTCCCACACTCCTTGTCCCACGGCCAGCTTTGAGAAGGATATTCCTGGCATGTTTCTCCTTGACAGCCACTTCCTGTGCATTAATGGCCTTATTGATGCTGACAGTCTGCAAGAGAGAAGTGATAGGGGGGTAAGATGGGAAAGGTTGAGGCTCCATCATGGTCCCTCCCTTGCTCACTGAGATCCTCTGGCTCTGCAGTGGCTGGGTCCCATCCAGGTCTCCCACCCCTGCTTGTGCCAGCTGGATGCTGACCTTTCCTGGATGCCTTTCTGAGATGCAGCTGGCATCCACCAGGTTCAGCTGCTGCCAGGACTCATTTACTCAGGAAAATAACAAAGCAATTAAAGCAGCGCCCACAAAGAACCCTCTGCTGCCCTCAGAGTGGTGGGACAGGCAGAGGGAAGGCAAATCCCTCCCTTGTCCTTGGATCGTGGGCAGCAGCTGATGGCTCCTACCCCACTTTTGGGGGTGCTGAATAGGGAGGACAATTTGGGGAGCACCAAAAATCAGGCAATGGGAAGACAAGACCACTGCCAAGGCTGCCTGGCAAGGTCGTGGCTGCTGCATGGATTAGAGGGACAGGAGTGGAATCCACAGGCAGGACATGCCATGCGGGTGTTGAAGACCTTGGGGAGTCCATGCTGAGGAGCCTGGGCACAGCCAGCCACCATTTATCCTATGGAAGGCAGTGGCAGCCACTGGAAGCATTTTCCAGGCAGTATTTTTAACTCTACCCCTTTTCTGATCCTTCATGGGGACACAAAGATGCCAGCTCACGGTCATTCTCCCCCCAAGCTCCCACATCACTAAGTGCTTCCCTGGCACTTGTTCCATGAACATCCTGCTGCCAAGGGAAGGAATTGTCTGGCTCAGCTGTCAGAAGTAGCTCATTACTGATATAAACCAATTAAAGCCGTGAGATTAATTTCAGTGCCTTTCTCACTACAATCCTTGCTGCAACCTTGCTTCCTGGCCCTCTCTGAGATGGCCCCACATGGCTTCATCTCTACAGACCCTGGTGAGTCTGTGCTGAGCAGGGCTGAAGGGGTCCACAGGAGCCCTAAATGTGGTGGGGTACAGCCCAAATCCCCCAGGAAGTCCCTCTGCCACCAAAACATGTGCCAGCTGGAGCAGGAACGATGACGGCCTCAGGCATACGAGACTCCACCCACAGCTGCACCCCCAGCCTAGCACTCCCTGCCCAGAGGCAAGCACCCCCTTAGCTGAATCTGTGTCCAGATGTCCCAGTATGAGCCAGGTCTGCTGCAGGGATCCCACTGCTCTGTGGTGTTTGCAGCCCCATCTCTACTGGCTCTGGGTGGTGACTGTGTAGGTGATATGGGAGGGTATCAGCAAGATGCAGGAGGCTCATTTTGAGGTGTCAGGGGACCCAAATTGCCAGTTGCAAGACACCTATCCCAGGCATGCAGAGCAGAACCTGGATCTCAGCTTGGTTTTTTAAGGAGAGCTGAAAGGAACACCAGCAGTGGAGAGACCCATCCACCCCTTCCTGAGGAGCTGGATGGAGGCAACAGGTTCCCAGCACTTGAGGAAAAGTGAGTCACCTCTGCAGCTCTGCCTGTCTCAGCAGCCACAGCCCCTTGTCACGAAAACCACAAAATTTTATTCAGCATTAAAGAAGTGCTAGAGAAGGTACCTCTGCCAGTCTGGAGAGGGATGGCCATGTCCTAGAGGCTTGGAGCATCCCAACAGCCATCTGTGACACATGCCATGGATCCAGCTCCAGGAAGCTTGTCCTCATCAAAAACCCCAATCTGCAGCCCCAAAGCCCCAAGACTGTCAAGACAGTTGTGATGAACCAGCTGGAACAGTGAGGAGTGCCAGGATCAGCATTTAAATGCACATTCCACCTCAGAATGGAGTCCTGGACCACAAAGAACAAGCCAAATGCAATGCCAGAGCTGGGGAGCAGAAGTGCATAGCCAGAGGCGAGATGTAAGCAGCATTCTCCCGAAGCCGCTCCAGTTGTCCTTGAACAACCAGAGAAGGGGCAGTCTCTGGAGAGAAGCAGTGCTGCCTCTCTGGGAAAGCTAGAAAAATGGAACTCCCCCAGTTTAACCGCTCTTTCATGCCAGCTTTTCCCAGCAAAGCAAGAACACTTTTTTCCAACCAAGGAAGCCCCAGCGACCTCCCAGAGTGAGGAGACACAGTGGGAGGGTGACAGGGCCTGGCAGCCCCTGGTTCCAGGCAAGGACCAGCTGGAATTTTCATCTCCAAGTTTCTCAACTCTATTTGAAGCACACACATCTGTCTGGAAGGCAGAAAGGTTTCCAAGGAAAAGCTGTATCTCACTTTCCTGTACTTATGGACACCCCACTTTCACACTGCATCCCCAGGAGTGCAGGGCAGGGGTCCCATCCTGGGAGCCAATTGGGACATGCCCAAATTGCCATATCGGTGTCTCTGGCAGCACCCACATCAGCAAACTGGAAGACCAAGGCTGGAACTGTCACCTCTGGGGAACAAGTGGGGTCAGGGAGGGTGATCTGGCTGCAAAATTGGGTCAGAAAGGAGGGAAGTTTGGGGCTGCCTGGACAGCAAGCCCAGACCCCCTCCCCACAGAAGGTCTTTCACCCTGACTCAGAGATGCTGCTTCCCACCACCATCCCACACCTGCAGTTGATGGAATTTTATTTAATTATGAGCTTCCAACCTATGAGGGCGACTTATGACCCACCAGGACACATCTGGGCAGCACTGCCAGGCCTGCTCCGGTCTTGTGAACAGGGCAGGGGACATCGGGGACATGGGACAGCCCCATGCCCCACCCTGCTGCTAGGACAGGAAACTCCCGAGTTTTCTCTTGTGCAACAGGCCAGGCGTGAAGCAGGAGAGTCCAGAGAGGTCCACTGCATAAGGGCAGGTGTGAGGATAACACTGCCATCAGCCACCCCAGCAGAGCCACAGGGCTAGGATGTGGGACTGAGCTCAGTGGGGCAGCACCTGGGGCAGAGCTGTGCACAGGGCTCTGCCAGGCTGGGGGGTGGCTCCATGGATGGTGCAAAGGCTGGGAAGGCTGCAAGCACTGCTAGCTTTCCAAGGGCCACTTGAGCAGGGTGAGGAAACTCCACTGGTGTGTGCATGCAAAAGCACAGGCCATTTGGGAGAGGAGCAGTCTGGGACTATCTATTCCTGAGTAATGGGATCTTTCCAATTGTCTTTTCCTCCCTCCTCAACACCAAGGAGATTCCCAGAAACCTGTGGAATTTCTACTGCCCATGGCTTGACAGGTCACCATAGCTATGTCCCATGGGAATTCCCAACCCCTGATCCAGCCCAGCCCTTCTCACAAGATCCCACAGCAGGCCAGAGCCATTAAACCGCACTGCACTGGGGTGATCCATGTTACCTCTCCAGGCATGTGTCTGCAGGCTCCAGACAGAGGAGCCCAAAACTGCATGGAGGAAAAGAGTTGGGATGACAGAGGCTTTCTGAGCCCTGACACACACTTCCTTCTGCCACACATACCCTCACTCCCTACCAGTTCTCCCCAGATTACACTCTCACTCTCTGAATGCAAAATTTCCCATTTGGAGGCAAAGAGCCAAGCTTGGCTCAGGAGCAGCACAATGCCTTCCTGCTTTTTTCATTTCCAAAAGGAAAGAGTGTTGATTGAAAACTCCAGGGCTACTGCAAATTATTTGAAGAAATTGAGTAGTGCAAATCCTCTTAGTAATGCTCCCTCATTTCCCCTTAATTCCTTTCTATAAATGGAGAACTGGAATGGAGCGTACCTCTGGAAAACCACTCACAAGCCCTGCAGACAGACGCAGGAGCTTTGGAGAAGGGAGTGAGCAGGAAGACTTGCCTACAACAAGCCCAGAAGAAAAATCCACGGACTTAATTAAAATGCAAATCCCAGTAAAGCAAAGCCTGGCTCAGGCCCTGGAGGTGTGCAGGACATGGGAGGCAGGCAAGCTCTTCCAAGGGCACATCTCTTTTTAAACATTACTCACCTCCAGCAGCTAATGTCAAATCCCAGCCTTGATAGGGCTCAGGGAATGGTTTTGCCCAGCAAAATCCTGGAACAAAGCTAGCTGGATAACATCTGGGGTGGTCAATGCTCCACTGAGGACTAGCAAAAGCTCCTGCGGACAGTTGGGGTGGCTGCAGACCCTCCATGCTGGGCACCTGTGGCCTGACAGCAGGAGCAGGAAACAAGCCTGGCTTTGTGCCTGTGGGCAGCCGGAGGGAAAGGGAGGCAGGAAGGCATGAAAGCAATGCCGGCCTGGCCAGCTATATGGGATGTAAAACCCAGGGATATATTTCTACATATTGGACAGGAGGATGCTCAACCTGTCTTTCCGCTCAGTCCCATAGGCTTCCTGGGAGCAGGGAGTCAGGAGATGTGGAAAATACCTTCCCACAACTTAATCCAGGCTATTTGGCTGCATCTGCTGCTGAATCCATGAATTTGGAAAGCAAGTGCTCCTCTCCTGGTTGGCTATATCCTGGAGCTGCTCTGGGGTTGAAGCTCCTTGTCCAGGCTGTGTGAGCATATTCCAAAAGACGCTGCCACTCTTCTCACCTCCTGCTCCCTCCAAATGAGAATCGTTCCCAAAATGACACGAGTCTCAGATTTCCCACCACTTGGGCTATTCCCGCTGGTGTGGGGGCCCCTCAGCTCGCAGGGGCCCGAGGAGGCTGAGCCACCCCAGAAGTATCTCCTCAGAGACGACTCCTTGGGGGGTCAAGGCACTCCCTCAGCGGGCAGAGAGCGTCTCAGCAGAAGGGCAGAGCCGTGGCAGCTCCTTAGAGTGATTTCAGCTATTGAGTGATTTCAGCTCTGGCTCTTGCCCTCTGTAAGA
>VZUI01032937.1:0-37170 GCA_013401135.1 Cettia cetti
AAATAAAATAAAATAAAATAAAATAAAATAAAATAAAATAAAATAAAATAAAATAAAATAAAATAAAATAAAAAAGCCACTTAAGGTTTTATTAACTCCTGCACAACAACATTACTATTCTAATTTTGCAGGAGATTTGTTGATAGTCTCATGTATTTTCTTCTAATTAATTACACACATTTTATTTTGTGAATATATTTTGGCTTTTCTTGTAGAAGCAAAGCAATTTATGCAGCCTGAACATAGTATAAATATACACAAGATGGAAAACAAAATGAAGAAGACTTCTAAATTCAGGTCATATAATTTTCTGAAAAATATTACATTCTTTTTTTTTTCCTGGCTTCTCCTAGATTTCACTCAACTTCCATACACTTTATCAAGCACAGAGAACTTGAAGAACCACACTAAGAACCACACCTTTCCATGCAGCAGAAGAAACAAAACACACTTGCAGGAGGACCCTGCTGCATCTTCACTCTTGCTTACTGAACAAACCTTTCTGCTGTGGACCTAAGTGAGAAATGCTGTCCCCAGCTGAGGCTCTCAAGATAACCAAGGATTTCCTAGAGCAGCTGCTAAAACCTCAGTTTACCAAAGAAGTGGTTGTTAAGTGATGTAATCAACTTTGCACCTCACTGGGACCTTTGAGGCTTTGTGCACTCTTTGTCTCAGACGCAGCACACTCTCCTGGTTGGTAAGTATTTAAACACGCATAACATGTTTAAGAACATACATGCTCTGCTAGACACGGAGGAAGAATTGCTGGCATCTTCAGCAGATATTATTTCTCTTCCAAACTGTGCAGATGATCAGATTGAGGGGAAGTATGAATTTAATGGTAACATTTACTTTTGTTCAGGAGGGATAGCACTTCAGCAGTGTGGACTTCAAGATTCACTGCTTAATTGGAGCAGAGGTAAGAAAGATTCCCAAGACTAATGTATATAGAAGAAACACTGTTTTCTCTCTATTTCCGAGCAGAAAACAAGTAGGTTCTAAATTTATGTATCTCCCTTATTAATCTACATCTTTCTTTAGATTCTACATGTATTAATCCATCTCTGTATTAGGCCTTTCTCTCTGCCAGCTGAAAAAAGTCACACAGAGCAGGGAAAAGGTAGTGAGTGTGTCTGCCAAAGCTGCTCTTCCTGGAAAGAAAAGTTCTGTTCTGCAGAGATCACTGAAGCAATGCAGTACTTCAGCCCTGACTGTTAACAGGCTGAAGGGTACAGTGGTTACTTTTTTCCTCATTTTCTCTTGGCAACACTCTATGCTTTGCCAAAAATGTGTAGGTGCTCAGTGTATCACAGCTTTTTGTAGAAAAAGAAGACAGCAAGATACATAAATTTTTAGAAGAACGTAATAATTAAAAAATGTATTTTCTAGTTCAAATAATCATGGGATGGGGACATAGGGATAATCACATAGTGGTGTTCACACAAGTTCTCACAAGTCTGCTCACCCTTTTCTGTTCAGTCATTATTAAACTCCTGACTGAAGATATGGCTGAAGATAAAGATAACTACCATAGTCTCTAAAGACTTTCTTTGAAAAACCGTTCAATGGTAAATTGCTACAGGATTTCCAGGGCTCTCACCTGAGTTTTGGGGGATGAAGATGAGCTCATTTAGAAACAGGCTGGACAGTCTTATTTGACAGGGAGTTAGAGGACTCCTGTTCTAGAAAGAAAGTGATTTCCATCTCCAGGGGATACAGAAAGATATTTTCAATGGACTGCCTGTGAGAGGTGACTCAGTGATGTTAGTCCATGCAGCAGTTCAACATCCCATTTATTTTTATTTGATGTGGTACTTAGGGCAAATTATCAAGAGCTCTATTTCACATTCAGTGCTGCAGAATCGTTGGCCTCAAGATGTCATCTACTTCTCCTTTTTTGTTTTCCTTTATTTCATTGCAACATTCAAGTTTACAATAATGTAAGAGGTTAAACATGTTAAAATAAGAGTAAAACGTTTGTTTGCTACTATTGCATGCTGAAGGTGTAGTACAAATAATAAATCAGTTAAGAATCACAAGCAGTCAATAACCAGAACATGACCCAGGGAAACGATATTTAAGATATTTTTCAGCAAAATACTTGAACACATACTTTCTAAAATTCTTATTTAATCTGTTAGTTCAAGACAAGAACATTGTGTGGTAAGAGTACTAGATAATGTGACTTTCCATGTGCAGAGACAACCATCAGGAGATGGGGAAATACACATGCTTTATGGGGTGATGGATAAATCTGGCAACTTCAGGGAGACTTGTGGAAGCTGTGTAAGAGTGCTGCTGTCCTTGAGGCTGCCTCTGCAGGCACAAGTGAGAAGGACAAGGTGTGGAGCAGTCAGGGATGAGTCCCCTGGCTCCTGCTGCATCTGCATCCCCACTCTGTCTATGGGACTGTGGGAATGAACAGGAGAAGAAGGATTACCCACACAGTCCTCCTGCCAGAGCCACAGTGCGAGTTCCAGTTACAATCTCAACATCACTGTCAGCATATTTTTTCTTTTCACAATTAACATGTTTCCAAATTCCACCTTAATAAAATTAGTAAGTTAATTAATTTTCATCAAGTCACTGGACACTTATCCCTGTTAGCATAAATAAAGATTAATCAGCCATGAAAAGATACTTTCAAACCACATGGCTTGTAAATGCAATAAATTTTTAATGTGAAGATGAAAGAACTGTACCTAATGCTGACAATTCACTCTCTGGACCTTCTTCAATCCTTGCTTTAGTAATGATCTAAAACTCACTTTAAAGCTATGCCTGGAAGTTTAGGCAGCTGATGTTCTTGAAGGCATTTATTACTATCTTTCTGAATAAAGTAATTAATTTATTTTTCCCTCTAAACTAACAACTAGAATAGTTCTCTGAATCATTCTTCATCAAAATCCAATTTCACTCTGCCTTACAGAGGTCTGATTTTTTTTCCTATTGATTGGTAAATTAAATGAAAAATACTTAATTTCATAGCACAGTATGGAAAATATTAGTGGGAATGATGTGCAGAATTTTATCAGTCATAGTTATTTATTTTTGTGTCTTCTATTATTTCATGTTTGTGTGAGTTAGAATATTCAGAGTGATGGCAAGAAACTCTAGAAACATTTTAAGCAGAAAAAGAATTGGAATCTTATTCAATGATCTGAATAGTATTGCTTACATCACAGATGGGTGGCCTGTGGATGATCTGTACAATACAAATAACAGCAGAAGAAAATATATCTTTTGCATTTCTAATATGAATCCCATACTCATATACAATCCCATTTTTCTTCAAAGCTCAGAGAACTTCAAATCACCATTTTTAACCAAGGTCATTGATGGTGTTTTTGTTTTAAAATAAAGACAAATTTTAGGTTATTCTCATACAGAGCGATAGTCAAGTGTCTTTTATATAGACACATTTTATTTACTTAAATGAACAATTTTTGATTAGAAGTTTATTTTATTAATTGATATGGCTAACAGCTTACTATCTTAGCAATTAGGAAGAATAAAGTTAATTGCTACCAATGACAAATTCCAGTCATTGCAACAGAACTGGTGCTAAATCTTACATTTCTGGCTTTTTATACAGTTGGTGAATTGTTCCTCACTCAAAGATTTAATGTTTTGAGCATTCATCTAGGCATTGAAGGTATAATTCAGCTCTTCTAACTCTCGCTGTGTAAGCAGTATACAGCTAATATTATGTCTGAAATTTTCTTTTAAGTCAATACAGACTGACAGGTATGTTCAAATGGATCTTACCATTTTATTTACTTATTTAATGTGAATAAGGTTAAGCCTATGGAAACAATTTTTTGCAGTGATTAGGCATAGATAAAATTAATTCAGGAGAATCCTGTGTGTCTCTGTCCCATTAGAAGGTCTGCTGTATCAGATCTGGCATTAAAATCTTGTCAGCCATTCTTTTGAACCCCAGTAATTACAAATAGTCAACAAAGATTGTAATAATGTCAAAAGTTCATGATAATGAGAAGATCTAAACCACAAACAGGAGACTGTTTTCCACTTAAGGAAAAAAGCCTATGAATTCAAAGAGGAAATGTCAGAAACATTATTAGTAGAAATATTTAATACAAGACATAATAAAATAGAAAGTGTCAGCTGTAACAGGATTTATCTTGCAGTATCTGGATTAATTAAGAGTGATTTGAGATTGTGGAAGATAGATGGGCTCCACTAACAATAGCAGTTGTGGTAGCACTGGATGTGATTTTTGGCTGCATAAGAATTGATTTTTTTTTTAATATTTAATTCTGTTCCTGAAAATTGGGTTGGAAATTATTTATATTACAATATTAGATTCAACGTTAATGAACCTGAAGAGGTACAACCTGGTTTTCAGTATTTCTTCCAATAATTTGTCTTACAAATATTCCAATAATTTGTCTTACAAATATTTGATAATTTGTCTTACAAAATATTCAAGCATTTAAATGACAAATGTTTGAAGGCAATTGTTAAATTGAAATTGTTAATTTCATTTAGGAATAAATGTTGGATCTCAGCCTTTTGGATAAATACAGAAGACAATACATATCTACTGCTACTCATTTGGTTATTTCCATACTTTTTATCTGTCAAACTAGCTACTCTACTTGGACAGGGTTGAAATTTATCGAATCCTTGTTTTATCTACATTATCTGCAATGACTTTGACTTTTATAGGTGAGCACCTTCAAAAAGAATAAAAACTTTGCAAACACAAAGCAGGAGGCAGCTGAAGTCTAGGATCTTTTAAATGCTATATGAGCCTTATATGGCTTTTTGGTAATGTAGGCCTTATGTTGCTTCTCTCATTCTGCAGCTTCATTTTTGACAGTCTTATTTTTGCCTTCGGGAGAAAAATCCTTTCTTGTTATTTTTTGTCACCTGGAGGTTTGAGAATTTATAAGCAGGTGAAGGATAGCCAGAGAAAACTCATGTGACCATAAAAAAACCCCAAAAAAACAAAAAACAAACCTGACAAAATCTTTTCTAAATGAAGCATAGGAGTTTTGTTTTGTGTGGAAAAATTAATATTTCTGCTTGATACCTGGTCTTCCAATGTGATTTGAATGGGTTGCAAGTGTATTTTCCATCAGAAGGTTATGTTTTATCATAAAATGCACCAACAACACAGTTCCTTTGATGTCTCTGTGGTCTGTCTCCTGAATATACTGTCATGGTCAGCATGCAGTACTATAAAAACTGAACTCAACTTTGGTCATTAATCAGTCTCTCCAAAAGAAATCAGGATTCTTGGATAGATAGAAAAAAAAAATATAGTATCACAATCTATTGTAGTGTTTTAAGTAAAAGTATAAAGTTTTAATTTCCCTTTATTTTAATTTGACATTTTTCATAATTACCAGATTGACTTAAGGAACTTATTTTTTCATGAATATTTTTAAAAGCAAACTTTTGAAATACAAACCCATACTGCACTCTTCTTAACCTTTCTGTTTGAATAGATTAGAAAACAGTCTTGATTTGACATGAACTAGCTTATTAATTGGTAGATACAAGACTGATAAAAAATGGTTCACAGCTCAGAGTTATGCTGAATCTTATATTAATCAGTGAAAATCTCACTCTTGCATTAAAGCTATGATAAGTAAGTTGGAATAAAGAAAAGGGGTTTGTTATAGTCCAGCATACCAGTGGGCACTGTGAGCAGCTGCAAGGAAGAACCAGACCTATCAGACAAGTGCTCAGCATTAGAGGCACGTCCTGTCAAGCGTCCTCTGGGACATACAAAGAGGGAAACAGAGCAGTGGACTTTGCCCAAAAGACAGGGAAATACATTGTCCAATCACTGTGTATGGCCTCCAAACTTTGGTACAAAATCAAGTCTGAATACCAATCCCCATTTGTGATTGATCATTGCAAGAAACTTTCCACCAAAAGGTTCACCTGCAGGGTCACCATCCAGTAGTACCTGAATATTTGCTGTTTCTCTATTTGCAGAGTTTTCTCCAAGATAAGCTACTTTGGATGTTGCCTGCTATTTCACTGGGGTTGGGTTTCCTACTTCTTACTGCAACACTCTGTACATTGCTTATTTTCTCTATTGCATGCTAAATGTTTAATGTTATGGTGATATATGCTAGGCAATAAGATGGTGGGGGAAAAGGATCAGCACATCCTTCCTTTTCATATTTATTACTGGTGCTTCATCCAGAATATATTTAATGAGGCTTCAGATAAAATGTGAGTTTCATCCCTTCAAGCATAATTGGCAAGCAAAGAAATATAAAGAAATAGGTTGCACAGTACTGGTTGTTAAAGCACTGCTTCTGTTTTTAATAAACAAATAAATGTGTGCATAAATTATGATATTCTGATCCTTCATGAATAATAAGTGAAACTGCTCATGCTCTCATTATTCCAATGTGGAGGAAAAATCTGTATGCAGTGACTATTTACAGTTCCATCCTTAACTTTTGTTATTACAAAAAATACATATTGCATGCATTATCGCATAGAGAAGTGTATGTACTGTAATATATTTTTAGTGTTTTATTTTAGGGAAAGCCAGAAGGATACAAGTTGAGGATTTTTCATTTTTAAATCAGAGTTTAAATTTAATTTAGTAGGTTCAAAGTTGAGTGTACATGTCATTTAATGAACACTACCACAAGCCTTGTTTTGGGATTCTTTTCATGGTTGCCTCATGTATCCAGGGTTTACAAAAACATAATCTATGCACTAGGTCACTGGATGCATTTGAAAATATTTTACAGGATCAAAAAATATGCTGTATTGAAAGGCACTCACAATGATCAAGTCCAGCTCTTGTCCCTGCATAGGACATCCCCAGGAGTCACATCATGTGGCCAAGAGCATTGTCCAAATGCTTCTTTAACTCTGTCAGGCTTGGTGCTGTGACCACCTCCCTGGGGAGCCTGTTCCTGTGCCCAGCCATCCTCTGGGTGAAGAACCTTTTTATAATATCCAACCTAAACCTGCCCTGACACAACTTCAGGTCATTCTCTTGAGTCCTGTCACTGCTCACCAGAGTGAAGAGATCAGTGCCTGCCCCTCCTCTGCCCCTCATGGGGAGGTTGTAACTGCAGTGAGGTCTCCCCTCAGTCTCCTCCAGGCTGAACAGACTGAGTGACCTCAGCTGCTCCTCACACGGCTTCCCCTCATGGCCCTCCTTTGGACACTCTTCAGTAGTTTACAAGTCTAAAATACATCCATCATTTAGTCTGAAGGTTTTCTGTAGTAGACTTTGACTGGTAGGTGCATTTTTAAGAGCTCGGCTAATTTTCCAGTAATTGTAGTTGAGTCTTACCATAAAAAGAGTCATCGGACAAAAGACCACAACATATAGACAACATAAATTGCAGATATTTAGTATTTATAATGAAAAAGTTCAGGATGAATTATACATGCAGTGAAGCAATAGTACTAATTCTTTTCTTGATTTTCTAAAAAAATTGATCTGACTCAGCAACAATTGCCTGGTCAAATACTTTTAAAAAATCAGCCACATGCTATTAACCAGAGTTTTCAGTGCAGTGCATTATATTATAACACCATGAAACTATCATCATACCACAGTGAGTAGCACTAAGCACTGTTCAGACATTACTTGCTCCAGTAGAATTCTTCAGTTTCCAGCAGCAAAGAAAATGAAGCCCATGTGCTTCAACCAGCTGGCAGCTCTTTAAATTAGATAGGCATGAGCAGTGTATAAGATTGGACACTCCTCCAGATGCTGCCCCAGTTGAGAACAAAATAGCTTTCCTTATATTAGACACCCACATAATTTCTGGCTGTCAAGAGATTGGCATATTTTGACAGTTTAACTAAAATAGATGCTTTCAGGGAAAAATATAAAAGCTGTAAATTTTCTTGACAAGGAGCTTCTTTTTCCCCTAAACATGTGTTTGATTAAAAAAAAAAAAATAAAAAAACCAACAAACAACCCCACAAGCACTAAGAGAAAGAAAAACTAACAAAACCTGGATTCTAGATGTGTTGTGAGAACTTTAATAGAAATTATTAAACTTACTCAAAAACTATCAGTGATGAGGAGTTCTTTTCCCTAGATACACAGACATGTGAAGACATTAAAATACCCACCATCTGCTTTTGCTTGTGCTTTGTTTAGTATGCAGAGCAGTGACAGGGAAAACTCATAAAACTTCAAGATTTTATTTCCTTTTTCATTATGGTACAATTTGTCTGACTAAAAGTAGTAGCCCAGAATTAGGTGACACAACATGTCCAGACTAGATGCCTGCTTTTCATCACCATTCAGCTGCTCAAGGGCAAGCATCTTTCTCCCCTACTTACACAGAAGGAAGCACTCAAAGATGTCAGATGGAGAAATTACATTCCTGCAAATCTTTTCAGGTCATTGCACTAGGGAGAAAGAAAGGTATTTCCAGAGCAGATATGCAACACCATCCTTCAATCTCCTACTTGTATAGCTGTGCACATGTAGGCTAACCCCTTCATTACAGCTCTCACTACGTGCTTCTTTGGAAAGACCTTCAAGGTTCATACTCATATATCACCAAGACTTTTGCAAAACACAAGACAGCAGGACTATCCTGCACAGAAATAGGAGGCTCTGTGTGAGACATGATGCCCTCTTTACCATTTCTCCCAGGAAAGTAGACTTGATCTTCAACTAAATCCAGAAGAGACAGTTCTTAAGCAGTCATACAGCAGATGTGCCAGCAAGCAGGACGACACCAACCAGACTGAGTGTTGCTTATATCTGAAGGGAGGCTGTAAAGAGGATGGAGCCAAGGTTGTATTGGTACTGCTGAGCAATAGGACAAGAAGCAATGGGTAGAAACATGCACAGAAGTTCCACCTGAACACAAGGAAGAACCACTTTAGTGAGTGGGTGAATGAGCAGTGGAACAGATTGCGCAGAGAGGGTGTGGAGTCTCCCTCACTGGAGATACTCAGGATCTATCTGGATGCAGTCCTGTGCAATGTGTCCTGGAAAGACTCTGCTTGCACAGGGAGGTGTGACCAGGTAACCTCACCTTTGGCCCCTTTCCAGCCTTGACCATTCTGCCATTCTGTGATCTCCAAATACTTCCCTAGCTCACTAAAGGACAGCTGTTCCCAGTCTTTGGCAGACACGAGTCCTGTGAAACCTCTTTTAAAAGTGCATGTCCTATGAAACTTCTGTCAGATGTCATCTCTCTTTCAGCTTTTCTAATATCAGCAGCTGAATGAAAAAAAGCATTTCCTTTTAAAATCCAAGACTGTCTTAGCAGTTTGAATTTTAAAAGTGTGTATTTACTGATATGATAGTAAAGGCAAGGCTAAATATTCAGCAGACAGCTGAAGACACAAGTATAGATCATAAGCCAGACTGCAACACATTGTTATTATATGCTGTAAATAAATAGGATTTAGTGCTGAGACACTGACATCTGTTAAAGATGAAATAATTCTGTCCTTGTAGTTCACATTTACGTGAAAATTACATAAATGTTCATCAGTTTCTAAAACCAATAAAACAAGTGAACGTTTGGCAAAGCTAGTCTTACAAGTTCTGGTAGGAGAAACAAACCATTAAGATCACCCTTATTTTCTTTCAGTGCATATTTGATTTCAAATAAAATACCGTTTTATCAAAACAAACAAGGAAACAAATCAGATGCAAGCTGATTGGAATTTTCAGCCTATTTCTAATCAGCATTCTAAGTTTTTTTAAAAAAGAATCTCCCCTTTTGAAAAGTGTATCTTAATTTTTGGATAATTCAACTCCCAGATAAAACAATTAATCATATTGTGACTCAGCATCTCCATTTTATGAACTTGACAAAGCTACCTTTGTGATAGCCTCAAAGTCAGTAAACTTGATTATTTCTTCATTAGTTGATTCCCTGTAAGTCAGAAGTGTCAGTCATTCCAGAGACTCATTTAATATATCTCCCCATACATTCACTGTCATCTTTTAATGTTCACAACATCTGCTGTCAAAAAAGAAAAATAAAAGGAAAATTAGTTTTGATTTTCACTCTTTTATGATAAAGTATTCCAGAGATGTATTGTCACTATTCCAGATTTTGGAAGTAAATATTCTTTTATCAACATTTCTTTGTGTTATTTGATTTTTTTCTCAAATTTTACTTCCTTTTAATTATTTTTTTTTAATAGTAGAGTTCTCTGTGTCATTTGAAGAGTAGTAACTGAGGCAATTTATGTGAAAAAAGCAATATAAATAAAACTAAAAATTTCATATAAGAAATAAATGGTGAAAAATTACTAAGATTCCAAGCTTGCAAGATAAACACTGCTTATAGCTCCCACAGAGCGATTCTTTGCATCAAAATAAAACCTAGGTGCAATATGGGGAGGTTTTTGTTTGTGTTTTAAAGACAGCTTCCCTCAAGCAGTGAAGGCTCAGAAAAAGTTTTAAAGTATTCATTTGAAGTTTTACTGTGGTTAAATGGTAAACCCACAGTACATTTTAACTTCTTGGTGAGTTTGCATGGAAGCTCAATGAAAATAATGTTCCTGCTGAAATCCTTCACATGAAACCAATTGCCTCTTCCCAGAATCTAAAGGGTGATTAGCCCATCCCAAAATATACAGCTTGCTGCAGTGTCATGCCCAACCGTTATTCCACGGACTAACTACACCCTGATGCTTCTCCAATAAGGAAAAAAATCTTTAAGCTATAATTAGATCGCTGAACAAATGGGAATAGTGACAGGCACATAAAGACATATAAGGTGAGCAATTGTTCGAGAACAGAATTTGAATAATTGGTTTCCAAGATCTCTTGGAAGTTTTACAACACAAGTTCTATGTCTTTTGTCACGTAGTTTGGTTTTCTCATAATGTGTACAAAGGTTTTCTATTGTCACTTGGTTATCACCATTTGTCCATTCAGTTATGAAGTATTCAGTGTCATTTATGTCTTTTCAAGTTCATTTTGCATGTCTGTAAATTATAGCCCTTTATTAGTGTTGGCAATGAGCTGGAATTTCACTACTGCTTCAAAAATTATATGTCTGCAATTCCAACCTCTTCATATCAGTGCCAAATTTGGAAAATTAATTCTTCTTTACACCAGCTGTGTCAGGAGACAATTTAACATGTGGAAGTGTGGGGAGAAGATAACAGAAAACAGGAAAATGGAAAACTGGGATTAAAATTAATTTGTCCGTCTTGGAAGGGTGCACTTTAAAAATGTCTACTGTATGCCAAGAATCATTAAAGATAATTCCAATTAAAGGTCTTAAACCAAGACAGAAAGCAGAAGTGTCTACCACTGTTTATTGCCTAAGACTAAATCTAAGAGGAAACTGAAAATCAGGGCCGTATTTTCTGCTAGATTGAGCAGAATGTGTAGGATGTCAAGTAGCACTCATGAAAAATTAAATCTTTAATGAAAAGGTGATAGAAGGCTGCCTCAAAGGAGTCAGAAATACCAGTTTAAATACTTACTACTAGATCTGCACACATTATGTAAAAGCAAGTCAGGTAGTGCTCTTTCTAGGGTGGGTCTAGCAGAAATCAAGGGTCCATCCTAATGACAAACAATAAAATATGCCCTGCTGTATTTACCTTTACTTACTTTTCCATTTAGCTTAATTTTTCCCTATGGGATCAATCAAATCCCCATAACCTATTGAGAGCTCTTTTTCAGTGTTGAACTTTACTGCTGGAAACCAGAAACATAGATGATGAGAGGAGCGTTTTTGTAAGGACAATATGCTTTGCATGCAAATTTGTGTTTCGTATTCAGGTAATGCACAAAGCCAGGTAAACTGGAGAAATTCTCAATTCATAAAAACCTTAGCTGCAGCACATACCTGTAACCCTGTTAGTCTTTCACTGACAAGGACATCCTTTGTTATTCTGAGAGCATTGGATGGAGTGCGGCATAAGTTGATTAGACATAAGGCAGAATCAATATCGAAGTATAAATTCTAGCTTTTAAGTCTATTACCCCCCCCTTTTTTCACTTCTCTCTACCCCTACCTCCCACATGTTTAGACACTTAATGATAATTTTTGTTTAATATGTTTGAGATATGCTTAATAAACAAGTCTCTAGTGTGCAAGAATAATTTTTTTTCATGAGTAGACTTGGATTTTTTTACCTCCTATTTATACTTCTTCTTCAGACTGTTCACTATGGAAATTTTCCAACCACACTACTGTGATCCATGATGGTATGTTTTATACTTCCATTATTTATTAGTCCAAGACCATTACCAGTAAAAAAAATTATCAGTTTAACAGAAATATTTACTGTTTCTCCTGGTTATAATAATTAGATAATCCCATTCCTCATCACTTGCCTGAACTTTTCAAAATGAAGTCTGGACAAGCACATGACTGTTTCAGTTAGTTTTACCTAAGGAAGGTTTGGAGAATAAGCATAGGTAGATCACAGGGTAATCCCTTCAGATTGTCAACCTTCATTCCTTTCTGAATTAAAATAATTATTTTAGACTATCTTAAATATTTTAATATTGGTTTGAAAGACTCATACTTTCTTCAGTATCTATTTTTATCAATTTTAATGAAAGGGTTATGTTTTTCAAGTCTGAACACTCAAGGCTAGCCTAATATATGTTTCTGAAAAGTTCATTTATCAGATTCATAACTGAAAATAGAACTAATTTAGTAGAAAATTTTAGCTGAGCTGGGATTAAATGTCTTTGTGGTTGGGCTGGTTTGTTGGGGTTTTCTTAAGCATTACTCTTCAATATACTTTCCTTCTGAGAATTTCAAGTAACCTTGTGTATGTACGTAAATGTGTGAGTACACATTGGTGCCTTTCATTTTCAACAGATAACCTGCAGAATTGTAACAAGATGTTGGGACAGAAATTGGAGGCCAAATTTGCTCACAAATTAAACAATGGGAAATGAGACGGAAAAAAAATAAAGATAATTCTAAAAAAATCAAGGCTTGAATAAGAATCCTGGAGACATCACACTCCAAAGACTCAGAGGAGATTCTTGGGCTATAAAATTTGGAAAAATGGTTTTGTAATTATTTTATCCCACTGCAGAGGTTCAATTCAGGTAAATGAGGGTTTGTGTTAGATCCAAACCTCAGGAAAGGGGTGGAATCAATTTTTAATATTAATGCATTTTATACGCCTAATAGAATTTATAGACTGTAAAAATCATCAGCCCTTTAGACATAGATTTTGCTCAATGAATTTGAAAGAATGAGTTAATGCATGATATGACAGGATCAGCTTGGGAACATTATAATCAGCATAACAATTTTTTAAAGGGTTTAAGCTGATCTAATAATCCAAAAAGCCCTGAAAGTTACAAATAATATTAACATAATGTAATACAGATTCTAACAAAATTCATCCTCATTAGTCTCTACCACTGAGTACGCCCTTCCCCTCTTCCTCAAGTCATAAAATAACTTAACCAGAGCATTTTAGAGAAGAACCAAAAATGCAGGTTTCCTTGGATGATATCAGACCAATTTTGAAGACTATTTTTTGGTCAATGCTGTAACAAAAGAACACATAACACCATAAGTTCATTTATAAGCTCTCCTTGTAATTACTTTTGTGATACTGTATTACATATTCCTCTTGTAAGCATGTGCCTCAAAAATCACTCTAATGAAACCAAGTAGAATCTGATATATTATTCAGAGAGAGGAAGAAATAAAAAACAAAGACCCTGTAGTCCATAGTACTGCTCTTTGGTCTTTGCAGTCCTTGGCAAAATAAAATTGGATGCTTCTGATGAGCTAACAAGACGGAAGTAACACTGTTAATGACCACTGACGAATGAAATGGGACTCTGATTGTGATTACATGTTCCTACAGCTGGTGTATAAGTTAGGTTGTGCTAGTTTCTTTCCTTAGCAGAAGGAGGAAAAAGACTGTGCTGTCTACAGCTGCTATTTCTCTGGGTGTGCTAGAAGTTTCGTACATGTTTTCCATTTCAGTGGCTTGAATACTGATATCCTTGCACCATTTTAGATATTCCTTTTGCTTATACATATCTATCTTGTCTGCCTATTTTTTTTTTTCCTTTGACTGAAGTACTTAATTTTCTATAGCTGTGGTACTTTCTGTTCCTTTGTCACTCAGCTATAGCCTTGACAACATTAATAGGTCTCCATTTCTCTGGTGTCTCCACCATTTTTAACAGGTTTCACTGTTTTTTCTCTTAGCTAAGAAACAAGCCTTGGAACATGGCATGTTTGCTATATTAAAGAAATGAGTATAGGTTTTCCTATGGGCTTTGTTTTCACAAATGTTCTGAACTCTGGCTAAAGGTAGATAAAGCTGTACAGCTCACAGCTACAACCTCATCCTTCTCCTTTACTTCCCTTTCTTTTGAGTATTTGTCAAAACTACAATGCTAACCATTATTGCTTAAAACAATGAACTTGTATGGTTTGCATTTATTAAAGTTGTTTTTATTCCAAATAGGCTTGATTATAGCAATGTGGCACAAAAATCTACTTCTTTTCACCATATATCAGCTTTTGAAATGTCCCTTCTGTTCAAGCTTCATAAACACTGCATCTTGACAGAAATCACTTTGGAACATATGGAACTCGTGTTACTAAAAAAGTCTGAGAAAGTGATGGCAGTTCCCCGGGGTTAAATAAACAAGGTTACATCTTGACAATAAAGCTTTTTCCCCCACAGTGTTTGGGCTCTATAAAAATACGTGAGATCTCATCCAATTCCTCTATCCCATCACTAATCACTTTTTTCCATTTGTAGTTTAGGTTTTGGTTTTTTCTGTGATCAGTTTCAGTGAACGTGATGTCAGAATGTTTATCATAACCTCACTGAGGGGGAGAACCAGAAAAATGCCTGCTGGAAATCAGAAATCTGTAGAAGGAAAAAGAGGAGTTTCACTGCATTCTGAGTTTTTAAAATTTTCCTTCCATACATCTCTGATAATTCTCTTTGCCATTACCGGAAACCTACTGTCTTTGTGGATTACAGTACCTTTGATGATCTTTTGGTCTGATCCAGTCTCCCAAGTTTTTCATCCTCAAAGCTATCAAAGATCAGTCTAACAGGATCCAGTGTCAGCATAAAAAGGCATTTTGGATAAAAATATTTTCAGATGTTAACTGTATTCTTATAGAAAGTGATGAGTTCTTTAGGACTTGACACAAATTGAATATAATCCCCATTACAAACTTCTTTGGTTTTTGAGGTGTATGCTTGTTACAATGATCTTGTCATCAAAACAGAATGAATTTTCAACTCAAGTGAATATTTCTGAAGTTTTTAATCTGGAAACAGATAAAAAGATATAAAGTTTATCACTATCCATGTAGAAAAATGTTATTCATGTTCCATTATTGTTTGTTATTTGATAAAGTAACTACTCAGCATTTGAGGGTCTTACACTTTATCACCTCCATGAAACTTTGCTATCAATTCTACAGTTCTTACAAGCCTGTAAATGTTAATTTCTTTTTCAACAGATGGGTCATTATGGAGTTTCTGAGTTCCATCTTCTGTCTTTTCAAAGCTTAAAACCCTTCCAGAAGTTTGTTTGTTACTGGATGGAAGCCAGACATAAGCATGAGAAAAACAGAACACATGTATAATATCTCATTTTCATGTTTCATCTTCTAGTTACTTTAACTCATCTTTCCTCTGTTTTCTTCTGTTCTTTGTCTTTTGAGGATAGTGATAGACAAAATAACATCCCTACACCTGTATTTGTTCCATTTTACTGACATGTTAGCACACCATCTTCATTAATTTCTACTATGCACAACAGCAGGGGAAAGAGGTGGTTTTCTGTGTTCACCAGCAAAAATTAATGAGACTCATTAGTTAATTCCTTTTTGGTTTAGTTATGGGATAAACACCAACTGACTTCCTCATCTTCAATAACTTTATAGTATCATATGTGCTCAGAGTGAACGTTTTTGGAATTTATAAACATATTAGATGCAAAAGCAAAAATAATTTCCAATATATTGTAGGAGGCATTGACCTTTTAAAACTCCCTTTTCATAAAACTAATTTAGGGAAGGAATTTTTGATTGGTTAACACAATGCTCTGTGGAAGATATTAAAGTTCCAGTGACAAGCCTAACGTGAACATCATAATAAAAGGTATGTGGCAAGGGAACAAAGAAATTGTCCCTGAAAGTGAAACTTAACTTTCTCAGGAGAAGTATACAATTTTATTACTAGTGATGTCCAAATGGCCCATTTACTTAGATTGCATTCTCTGTTTACAGAATAGTTAATTCCTTCTTGGTGAGTAGGGCTGTTCTATGCTCGCCAGCACAATTAATGTCTATACAGCAGATTATTTCTTTTTGAATCTGCTAATAGATATGCCTCTGTGAATTGGAGTATTTTGAAAAAAGGCATTTTGAAGTTCTCAGTCTAGTCTTCTATTGTCTTCTTGAATGCTTCCCTTTCTTAAACAAAACTGCTTATTCCACGAATATAGAAGTAAGTCTCTTCATAGAATTTCTCTGTAACTACATGTTTATGAATACTCTTTTCAGTTTGGAAAATGTTGAAGAGGAAAAAAAAAGGTTGTATGTTTCCATGCATCACACAACAAATCAATAAATTCTATACTAATTTAAATCCTTTTGCTTCTAGGAATAATGAAATGCTTATAAGAGCATTAAAGAACACTCAAAAGTTTTAAGAAAGATTAAAGAACTCTGATGTAAAATGCAACTCGCCTTTCAATAGAGAAGTAAACATTATGAAACTCTCTAGATTTTTATTTATTGAGAATTAATATGAATGTTATATTCTTCTGAAAGAAAACAAATCATACAGCAGAGCAATTAACAGAAAGCTTTTGATTGTGAGCATAGAAGGTATTTAGTATTATCCAAGAACTTATCTGTTCTCATTCATTTCAGCTATCGCTCATCTCCTTCCTAACTAAAAGTAATCAGACTGTTGTGAGCATTCTTATCCTGAAAGTTAATTAACTCTTCTGTCTGTCTTGCATGTCCAGTGCCATCTGCACTTACTCTTTCAACTTCTCCTATCTTGCAATAAAGAAAACTCATTCATAGCAGCAAATTGTCTCTAAGAAATACAGATTTTCAATGAAACTAAAAGAGGGGGGAGGAAAGTGGGGGGAAAAGCAGATTAAGAACTTGCTTTACTCCTCCTATTTTTGCAGTGCAACTTCACACCACCAAAATCTCAAAATTTGTGTACCATTTTGGTATTTATAAATTGTACTTACAACTAGAGAAGAATGGCACTCCTTATTGAGATAAATAAGATGCAATTGAGCCTAATTCAATTAACAGAATTAAACAGATTGAGATAGAAAAAAAGAGGCTTTTCATTCTTTATGGGCAAAGCAATGTCAGATTTAGGGTCTCTTTGTCTTCATTACCTTAGGCTTAAAATACAGAGATATGGAGGTTTTTTACAGTTAAGGAATTAATTAGAAAGACTTATTTTTTGTTTGTGATAGATTATTCTGCAGACAGGCTAGTTTAATCTATTACCAAAAATATCTGAAAAATATTGTGATAGCTCAATCAAAGAAGCATCATAGAACCACAGAATATGCTGAATTGGAAAAGAATCATTAAGTGCAGCTCCTGACCCTACAAAGGACACCCCAAAAATCACACCATTTGCCTGAAAGCATTCTCCAAATGCTTCTTGTATTCAAACAGGCTGTGCTGTGACTGCTTTTCTGTGTTCATCCACATTCTGGATAAAAAACTTTCTCCTGATATAACCTAAGCAAGTTTAGTCTAGTAAAGTTATAATAGTAATATTATTTTTCTAGAAGTAATTTTCATCTGAGAACATCACCTTGGCTTCTCATTTTCCCCCTTAAAATTAATTTAGGAGGAAATAAGATGAAAAGTAAGTTGATTTTTTTTAAATATGCGTTATGAAGAGGAAGTTAATGCTTAAATCAGATGCGTTTTCTAGTAACCCAATAAAATCTAACCTCTAACATTTATAACAACCCCAGGATCAGTTTTATATATATATATATATATATATATATATGTGTGTGTGTGTGTGTGTGTGTGTGTGAGTGTGTGTGTACACATTATATTTCTGAGTTATATTTCTGAATTAAAAAATACTACTTGAAAACTATTTTAAGTGACTGGGATGAAAGAAAATGTACTTGGCTTGCAAAAGAACTGAGAAATTCCAATCTGACTGTTTTAGTTAAATTTCCTGAAGGAAACAGAAAAAAATCCATTTGTAGAAGTACTCCAGAAAAAAACAATTGTCATCAGATATTTGACCAAAGTATGAAGAGTCAACTTTTTCCACGTGCAATACAAATACATACATGCAATTGCTGTAGGTGAGAGTAAGAATAACCTCGAGTTCTGTAAGGCTTTGATTGCCTCAACATTGTGTTCTCTGGAGCAAACTAAGCAGCTACAATCTAGGAAATCCCAACAGTTGCTCTGTTATCATCAAGCAATTATTAATGGATCTTTGTCTGGCTGGAGGAGATGTAAAGTTGATTTCTAGCAGAACTATTTTGAGTCTGATGGCACCCATTCACCATCTAAGCCTTAGGATGAATGTAGTGATGCAATGAGGTAAACAGAAGGAAGTCAGCCAGGCTGGAGGTGACTTGGGGACTGTGGGAGCTCTGTATGTGCTGTGGCTGCTATAATTCTTCTCTACCTGCCCTGGCAGGGGAATAAAACAAGGCACTTCCTCTGCCGAGAAGATAAGGCTGTTGCATACTTTCTGAGAGTTCACAGGTGAGCTGAGGTAGCTGGGGAGCTTGACTTTTATTGAGGGATTGGAGCAGATCCTCCAGAAGATACTTTTTTTGGAGGTAAAAGACAGGTTACAATGACAATGGATGGAGATAACTGGGAGAACTGAAAACATGACTAGTAGCAGTGGAAGAAATGCATTGGCTAGCAGGTACAGGGAGCTGTGACTGAAAATGAGCTGTGGTGTAATCAAAACAGAAAAGGGCAATTTAGGCTAAAAGAATTAAATAAAGCCCCAGGAACTTCCAGGAGGAAGAACAGGGGTATTAACCTTGCAAATTACACAAAACAAGCAAAACTACAAACACTCAGCAGGACAGAATTAGAACACAGTATAGTCTTGATAAATTGAAGAAAGGATCTGAAAAAATTTAATAGGAAAGCACTGTGTGTAAATAAGAAACATTAATTACTTAAGCACAAATGATCCAGGAGGGCCCCGATGATGATCAGGGGGTTGGAGTCTATAGAGCCTGGGGATATTTACCCTAGGGTATAGAAGACTCCAGGGAAATATTATAGCAGCCTCCCAGTGCTTAAAAGTGGGCTACAGAAAAGATGGAGAGGCTCATTACAAGGGAGTGTAGTGAATGGATGAGTAAAGGAAGATTTAAACTGAAAGAGGGTAGGTTTAAAATGGATATTAGGAAGATATTAATTTGGTGACACACTGGAACAAGTTGCCCAGAGGAGTTGTGGATGCCCCATCCCTGAAAGTGTTCAAGGTCAGGTTGGATGGGACTTTGAGTTACTAGATCTAGGGAAAGGAGCTAGATGATGTTTTCTTTTTCTTTCTAAGCATTCTATGATTCTAATACAGAATTACAAGACATAGCCATCCTGCATCTATAATTAAGTTCATTTACTATTCATGTGATATAAATATTCTACTTCATTAAAAGTAGTATGTTCCTTTTAAGCATGAAATATCTATGCTGTTACCAGCCCACCTCCATTTGGACCTGAAAAAACATCAGATACGGATAGTTTAGGAAAAAAAAGAAGATTGAAGAAAGACAGGAGACCTCAAATACATGAAACACCACCTTAAAAAAGGAAAGTCAGTTGTTCTGTGTTCACTGAGTGTAGAACAAGGCAGGATGTATTTAAACTGCAGCATTATTCTGTTAAATGTGACTAAGACTTTTTTTTTATTATGAAATCAAACAAGAAGTAGAATTGACTGTTAGAAGGATCAGTAATATTCTAATTGAAGATTTTCAGTTATAGATTAAACTGGCATTTTCCAGAAATGCTTTTGTTATCTGTTTTAGGATTTTGCCTCGACAATGACATCTGAAAACACCTTCCAGCCTTTGGTTTCCTAATGACACATCTAAAAGAGCTTCACAAACAGATTCTTATAAAGAAGCAGTTGTTTATTAAATGATTGGCTTGGCTGAGCAGCATGTAGACAATGTTTTCTGTGTTAACTTTCAAAGTGGTCTCTTCCACATTACTAAGTTTTCCCTCACAAACATTTTCTATTGTTTGGCCTATGGGGCCTGTAACATAAAGTTAGCTTTTACAATTTTTTGGGGGCTAACAGGACTGCAATAACATTACCTCAAGAAATGGAGATTAACAAACTGCACATGAAATATTCCTCTACAGTCCAAACTGATCTAGATTGTCTTATTTTTGTTCATCAATATACAGTTTATTAATTACACCCAGAGTTTCATCACCTGAAGGCTTAATTTTTTTCCTTAGTCAGTATTTTTTTTTTTTTCCCCAGCTGATTTTTGATAATGGCAATATTAACAAAAACCAGCTGAGACAAAGCAGGACATCATGTATGATCTCTGTGAATTTATATGTCTTCAGAACAAACACAGAACAGATCTTGCACTGCTTATTGGAGGAGTGAATGTGTTTTGCTAGGTGGGCTGGTGTCTGATTCCATCTACCATTATTTGATACCATGTGTTTTTATGGTCCTATTTTCACTTGCAGTTCACTTACACAGGCTCAAGTGAGCACACAAACACCACTCTGTTTATAGATACAGGGTGTCTGAGTTCAATCTATTCTTTTGACATACATAGGTTTAAAACCATACATGGATGCAATACTTCTGCAACTACATGTTATGAATATTTTAACACTGATGTCATTACAGTAGTGTCAATATTCTCTTTTTGGCTTATATTTGCTTGACTCTCCTAAAACTGCATCACTTCTTTTTGATCACAGATCAGAAGGTTTTGTTCCTTACATTTATGAAATTGAGGAAAAAAGTGCCCACCATCTCCTAATACCTGTTTCTTCAACCAGAACCAAATAAATATTCTGCCAAAAATTATATATTCTAACCATTGGAACCATCTTACAGGAAGGATGTTGAACCTTGTTTCAGAGGAGTTGCTATTCTAAGAAATGTGTAAATTAAATTATACATTTTAATGTCATTATAGAAATGCAGTTATTAAGCATATCTTTGCTAACTGTGAAAAAAGAATGGGGTAAGTTTTGTTCATTAATGTTAGTCAAATGAAAAGAAAGCTTAAATATACAGGTGAAAAGCAGAAAATTTAGGTAGAGGTAGTGTTTTTTGAAATCAAGAGCTCACAGAGCTTTAAAATCAGTTATAGTTTACTGCTATTACTTTTAAGTTAAAACTCCTTTTGTATCTTTCCAGGATATATAATCTAAAAATAATTTCCCATCTATTGAATCTTCAATCACAGTAAGACTGAAATCTTACTGTGCCTATAGCACTATCTAGTAAAAAACCTAAGACAGTACTCAGATTTATGAGGAGCGTCACAATGCAATTTTTAACCTTGTTCTGTTTTTATATTAAATAGAGATATTAAATGTCTAAAGAAAAAGAAACACCAGTCTGTATTAGGATTTCATTGTAGGCCCAGTTCACTTGAAAAAGACAAGCATCATCCCAACATGACAGACTAAAATATCATATTTGGACATTCTTGAAGACTGTAGCTCAGAATGAGAGAAGAAAACCAAAAGGTCTTTGGTTGCACTGCAAAATTTTTATGAGATCCCAGCTGCATAATTCTAGCTTGTCAATAAGATTATCCGAATTTAAGAAAGCAAAGTCAGTTTTGTACCTCATGGCTTAGTATCATGTATAAGATTTGATTGCGAGCTATCAAGATATAATTTAGATTAAATAGAAATTGTTCCTGTTAGCTAAAATAATTCATTTCCTCTAAATGCAGAGCAAAGACAGCCACTGTCAAGCATATTGCTAGCAGCAATTCTAGGAAAAAAATCTTTTAACCACTTTTTCAAGAAACACTGTTAGAATATGTTAGCTTAAAAAAAAAAAAAAAGAAAAAAGTAAACCATAGAATCTATCAGTAAATTCTATGCAAAATGTGATATTAAGTACGAACTGTCCAGCTATTATTCTTGAAATAAAGGACCAAATATAGCTGTAGTGGTAACTGCAGATTTTATTTCCCAAAAAGATGTCCTAGGGTAGTGTGTACCAGGAATAGTTTTGTTCAAAACTCTTGCACTCTGTGTAAGCTTCGCTCTATGTCTGCAGCTTGGAGGGGGAAATACTGATACTTAAATACAGTGGTCAACTTCTCTAGCTTCAAACCTCCACAACCAGAGAAACTTTCAGTAATTCCCACTTCCCCAAAACACAATGAATTTCTGCTTAATGAGTTAATGCTTCCAGTGGTACAAAACTGTGGGACATGAGGATTTTTGAGTCAAAAAACCACAATCTCTGCTATTGCAAATGTGTTGCTTGTGATAACTGCTGCCTCTTGACATCTGCAGTTTACTTTCACATTTTTTGAGAAAACAATCTCTGCCTCTTCCTAACTTAAGGTGAAGTACAAAGGAAATAGTAGCCTTAGGTACCTCTGTTGATTTCCTCCATTTTAACAGGTGAACAAAAATACATCAGACACAAATGAATAAATGTTATAAATGTCTCCATATACATAAATATCAATGTCTTACTTAGAGATATTGCTGTAATGAGTTTCAAAGACTGATTAAACCAGATTTAAACTTTAAACAGCAGTGGTGTAGACTGATACTCATTAACATACTTTGGGCTAATGCCTAGTTCTTACCTGGGAAGATCTTAACATCTAACTAAAATTCTTGTGACTATACAGTAGCACAGAGCCATGCTAGATAGTGAGCACTTAGGCCCTTAAAGCACCCCACTTCCTGAGGTCAAGGTGACCAGGCTTCACAGCTATTCCAAAAGGAAAGTCACAGCTGAATATCGTTTTTTTTAATGCACCTCTCCTTGTTCACAACTGGTGTTTTCCCTGGTTGTTTTCCCCCCTCCAAAAGGAGGATCTCAGATGCTCCTGATGCTGCTCATTTCATTTCTGGTTTTGTGATCTGTCCTTTTTTGTCCAGCAAAATGCCCTCATTTGCAGGCCTTTGCACTTATTTTGTGAACTATTCTTGATCTTGAAAATCATGCTTTTTGTGTTTTCCTGTGTCATCTGAGTGCAACTGTATAAGTCTTTGCCTTCTTTGGAGATCATGTTGCCCACACACTTATGCAAAACGCTTGTACAATGTGCCTGGACATACAAATCATAGTATCACAAAATATGTTTGTTACAGTACTATTTTATGTTTATGTTTGGGTTTGAGACAAGCTAATATTGATTATACCAAGATTAATGCACTTCTCAGGTGTAGCCATTACAGGCTTTGACCACACAGCTGTAAAAATTGTTTATTAGACAGAGGTGTATTTGCTGCTTAAAGAAAAAGTGATTCTGTGTGAGGATCTGCATTTATACAGTTTGTGAACAGCTTCAGAGCTCCTTTAGTAAATTAAAACCCACTTATTTTATCCATAATAAATGAATTGAATAATAGTACTGTGCAGAAAGCAATACTGGAATATCAGTCCCTAGCCCTTAATGCCAATGAGTTCATAAAATTCCAATTCATAAAGACTGATGATACCGAGCAAAATAATGACCTGTAAGTATATGGTGAACAAAATACTTTTGTCTTCACAGCGTAACAGCATAGCTGGCACAAAATACATCATAGACTCAATCCCACAGGCAGCACTTGCATCAGAAATAGAAAATGTGACCTACTAAATCCACAATACAATTATTCTAATTCAGAGGATTTTATCTACCCAAATGGTTTCTGTATCCAACAGGTCTGACCAATACCCCCTTGGTTTTAAGAAGACACTACAGGACTAATCTAAAAAATACCAGAAATATTAGGATTACATTTTTGGCAGGGAGAATTTCTTTGAATAATATCATATACAGCCTGCTAACTTTTCTGAAATACTCTCCTGATGATGTGAGAATACAATGGATTTTAGACTCAGTTTCTGGGTCATCTATGAAACATTTCTCCTACATTCTCTGACAGTGTTTTCCTTGGTTCATTTGGCTACATTTGTTCCAGGGAAATTCTCAGTAAATTTACAAATTTTGTGGTTCACTTCACAATTGATGGAATCTATCTAGGTAGGAAAAAAAGACACATTTCCCGTCACTGAGAAAGGTTTGAGTTTTTTGCCACAAAGGTTAATTGCGTGGTCATGAAGGTTAAAATACAGAACCAAGTTTAGTGTTTCATTATCAGATTTAAGATTCTCAAGGAACCCATATCAGTGTTTTCTAGATAGATGATGGATTCCACATCCCTCCTGCAAGCAATTTCCAAACACCATAGAACTTACGGAAATGCCTGAGACCTGATAACTCATTTCAGGTGGATTCAGAATACCTAGCCTGAGTATCCATCTGCGGGATTCTGTCTCCAATTGTATGTAGTCCTGACATGGCATGGCAAGTCACCTCATCTCCACTTATAAAGTCAAGGTGGTCCTGACTCTACATCTGATTTTGAAAATAGCCTTCAATCTAGTCTTATCAGACAGAGCTACATTATGTAAAAAGATTCACAAATAGCCCAGACAAAGACAAAGTTTTGTTCACTAGAATGATTTTTATCCTGCATTTTTGCTGCATGGTCTTGGCACACACAGGTGCACGTTTTTGGGAAACAAAAAATAATTAGGACAGTCTGTGCAGCAAACATAGGTTTATTAGCCTGGAGCCATTTCTGATATTTTCCCACATGCACTAAAACTATTTAACTGTGCATTGATTATCAAGGGGAAAGTTAAAGGGCATCTATATTTAAAATACTACCGATGCTTTGATTTCTGTCGTTGTTTCATGTTGATTAGACTGCTAAGGCAGGCTGCCTCTTTTTATTAAATCTAGAGGAAATCTATAAAATAAAAGGTGTTTCATCAGCTTCCTGTGTGAAAAGAACATGAAGGGGGACATTAGATTTTAAGTAGTAAAAAGCAACAAGAAACTGTTTATATCTAAGCCTTTGCTATCCCCTTCAGTCTAGGAATATACACATATTTCAGACAAAATAGTACCTTTTATTGCCTTTACTGCAAGAAATGGAACAAATTTAAAAACCTTATGTATAAATAGTTAGGCTGCCTTCAGCAGAGCTTGGATACACTGTGTTTTGATGTGTAAGGTAATTAATACAAATATAGCTAACCTTGAATTTGAATTAATATATTTGGCTGTACAGTAAAATATTTGTGATAACACCATTGGCTGACAGATTGTTACTACCAAGATCTCATCTTTTTGATTCTCATCAAGGAAATTTCTAATAATTTTTGATAAGAGATTCTATGCCAATACTGATATTCCAACAAAATTAGGTATTTCTGGAGTAATATTAGATACGCCCAATTAACAGGAGAGTTTTTGTCTTTACATGTCTATATTAGCAAGGGGTATGGGAAAAAATAAACCACGGGGGTAAGAACTGTATTATTAGTAAGGAGAATTGGATATATTATGAAGGGAGAAGGCAGCCTGCTTTCAACTAGGTTTTCCTTGGTCCCAAGGTCTGAACATGGATTAATTACTGGAGTGTATCAGGTGTGGAATTGTGCGCACATTTTTCAGTGTAGTTTCACCCAAAAGAAATACAGTTCATATGCTCTGAGGCTATTCAGTAGCTGGGTTCAATCAGGTTTGTTTCAAAACTGCACCCTTGATTCCCACTAAAACACTCATGTACACATTGCACTGTTTGAGTTTATCAAAGAAGATTCAGCTTCAGTTGTCCCTAAACACAGCATACAGACAATTCATCCAAACAAATACTCCCTTTGCTTATCTTGCTAAGTGCCCTAAGCTGAATTGGACAGATCATCTTTGTAGCTGATAAACCAGTATGATCTGGGAGCAGTATGCATAGTTATGATGACAGGCTGAAAAGCTCTTCAATTTCAATCTTCCGCAGCAACTTTTACTTACTCTGGAAGAAACTTGGCATAGTAACCCTTCATCTCTTTTTTACTCACTGGTAATAGGGTAAGTATACCTGCTCTCCACAATTACTAGCTTCTTGGTGCTGGCTGATTTGGCAATAATAAGGTGTTTTCAGTATCATGACTCTTCATCAAATAAGGTCTTTTCCCTAGTACTAAATTAACTCATAGCTTTCATAAGAGTTGAATTAACTTTCTCAGATTATGTCTAGAAAATTCAGGACTAAGTCCTGAACTCCTTGACAATTAAAAGGAAAGGGATAATTATTATTAAGTATCAACCTTGTGTTCTCTTACCTGCTTATCAGGCTGATGAAAAGTATTGGAATAGAGGAAGCCTAAAAACTCATTTAGTTACTTATTAAAGGTTTGTTTTTTAATGCATGTTACTAATCTAACCCCACCTCTTTTCACTCCAAATCTTTGTTTAATGTAACAATTATACAAAGATATAAAAAGATTTGTGCCTTGGATTTGTAGTTTGGCTTGATTAATACTGGACTTTTTATAAAAACAGATAGTGACGAGGGAGAATGGCTTCAAAGTGAAAAAGGACAGGCTTAGGTTAGATATTAGGAGAAAATATTTTGCTCAGAGGGTGGTGAGGCATTGAGTAAGTTTTTAGCGAAGTTGTGGATGTCCCATCCCTGGAAGCGTTAAGGACAGGGTAGATGAGGCTTTAAGCAGCCTGGTCTCATGGGAGATGTCCCTGCACATGGCAGGGGGATTGGAACTATATAACTTCAAAGGTCTTTTCCAACACAAACCATTCTGTGATTCTATGATTTGTTTAAGGAATCAAGCTGGGGTTTAAAAATTCATCTATAATATTTATGCTGTTAATGACAATGCAATTGTATTTTGCTGATCTAAAGCTCTGTTCAGGAGTGACATTATTCAAACTAATTACACATTTTTAAACAGTTACCCATCTTATTTTCTAAGAACTAGTAATTTGACTCCTGCAGTCCCAAATCAGTTGCATAAAAGTGAAAGTAAAATCAAGAAAAAGTGTTTTGGGGCAAGTCCACTTGGATTTCAGCAGTGACAAAGGGAGAAATTTTCAGAGTAAAATGCTAGTTGCCATTAAGAACAGAATTTCACTGCAGATTGTGGTGTACAAAAATCCCTTTAAAATATTTATCTGATGCTCTTTTTCTTTATAATTTGAAATCTAAGTAACTGGCCACAGTAGGTATATCAACTGGTTTAAAATTATTGTTTATATATTTTATAAAAAACGAATTATGAGGCAACCTTTCCTTTATCTGCTAAGGAAGGCTAGACAGAATCTGACACTTTCAGTGTTAATGAAGCAATAACACCAGAGTGAATGCAGATGAAGTCAGAAATACAAGGAACTTCAGATTAACTTTTATCTCTTATCCATAAATGTGCATTTAACTTGAAATAACTCATTGGAAAAAGAGAAATATATACTGAGCATAGGAAAAACTAAGATGGGATGATGTGACTCTTAGCTCTGGACTTGATTATGGGTATCACTGTCATCAAATACTCTTTTCCAATCAAAAGAATTTACTCTTAAGCAATGTAAAGTATTTATTTGGTTGTGTGGAACAGAAACTGCTTAATAAAGTGCTACCATGTACTTTACAGTTACAGGTTATATGGTGGTTACATGGAGAAACACCTTGTCATTTGCCCATTTAGAAGCAGAAGAAATAGTAGAGGAGATGGGTAAAGGAGGGGTAGATGCTCTTCTGTGTGATCTGTGTGTCCTGCCCAGCACTGCACCAAACATTTCTGTTCCTCTTCTCCTTCACTATGACGCTAAAAGGAAGGGATACCACCAGAATTGCAATTTGGTATTAATAAATTGATAAATTATGTTCTTCCTCAGCTCAGGAAGAGGGCTTCAAATAAGAAAGCAGTAAAAATTTGGAAGACTATTTGCAAGAATAAAAATAGTACCTCAGAAGGACCAGAATAATTGCTCATTCCAGTTCCTTGGTCTGTTCTGACAAATATATTCATGGGTTCAAAGAAATTTTTTTTTCTGCTTATCAAATTTTGATCAAGATCCATAGAATCTATAATTTTGTACTGAACACACTCAACATCACGTGATTGGAGTTTTTTCATCTTCCCACAAATGTATCTGTTGGTACATGGTTTCCCAGCTGAAGCCATCAAAACTGTGAGTGGGTTATCTCTGCCATTACTCGAGGCTTAGGCATACATCACTGATCCGGCTGGCAAAAAACCCACTCTACCTTGGCAATTCCATTTGTCCCTTAATATCACTGAAGCAGAGAATAATCATGGGGTTTGGGTTGTAGGTGTTTCACCTGCTTCAACTGAGCAGTTTTGCCAATAACCGTCAGGATATTTTGTGTCACCTGAGATTGTGCCTGGTTGCTTCTCTGCTACACTGCCTATTGAAGGACTTCATTTTGTCTGTCAGAAGTTGTAGAACTTTTAAAAAACTTAGAAAGCATTTTGTTGATGTTTTAAAAAAATCTATAGAGTTATGAGTGTAACTTTCAAGGGGATATGGATTCCTCTAGTCACTTGATGTCTTAGAGAGTACTCCAGTATATTTTTCTTCATATTTTAGTGTGTGTGAAACTTTGCTTTTATTGCTAAATACATTTGCACGAAGACAGGATTTATATTGCATACTTCGTTCACTCCTGCTGCCTTTTTCTTTCTGAAAGTTGTAATCCACTGAATGTAAATCCTAGACTACTCCACTGCTAATTGTGCTATGGCAGAGAGGGGATTATGACTCTGAGGGACAAAACAGCAGCTGGAACAGATGAATGCCTGCAAAACTGAAGTCATCTTTGCATGAAACTTATCACATATTTGCTCTTCCATTTGCTTTTTAAAATCAAGATGGGGGGAATGCAAATAGGGGAAAATGTGCATTTCCTCACAGAGAGAGGTTATGATCATAAAGTGAAGGATCTTAGGATCTTAAAGGCTTTAATAAAAAGCAGGTTTTGGTCCCAATGGCAAAACACTGTCAAGAGTCAGAGAACGTCCAGCACTTGAATGATATCTTAGCATGGTTCAGGACACCAGCTTCTATAGCCTAAGGCTTCAGACACAGTTCATCAGTCAGAATTGACTGAAATGTATTTCTTAAGTAATGTTCCAAGCTATATTTGATAACTGCAGCCATTTCATCATTTTGCTTTCATATACACGGAGCACAACCATAGGTCAAAGGAACATGAGCAGGAACAAGATTTTAAAAAATCCACCTTTATAACTGCCAATCCATTATACAGTCCATGAAGAAGTGTTTCAAGGCTGTGACATGCCTGAATTTCATTTCATTTGGTGCAACAAAGAAAATTGTTTTTCATGTTCTTTTTCACTGCATGCATTTCTCTGTTATGCAGAGAAAACAAAGGAAACAATCAAGGTGTCTTTCAGGCACCTATTTCAATAGAGATTTCATCTGTAAATTTTTCACTCAGGTCAAAGCCAGGATGTAAAATAAAACCACAGTTCTCTCTTTCTGTTTAAAAACAATTACTATCTTCTTGTCCAGGGAGTTGCTTTAACCTTCATAGCATTTCAGGATATATGCTTCCATAAAATGAATTTCATTCATATGAGTCTCAACAAACACTACCTTCTACAGGGAACTGCAGCTGATGTCCCTGGAAATATCATCTCTATTATTCTTTTTAATGAAGCTTAGGATAAGTTTTACTCTTCAATTCCTAGAGCTGATCAAATCATGAGCTTGTATATCTGGATATACGTGAATGAAGTCTACTTTTTTTTTTTCTTTTTTTTTTTTTCTTTTTTTTTTTCCCAAAAAGGAGAGGATTTTCAGGTCAGCAACCAAGACCTGCAACACCTTTTAGAGAAGGCAAGTGGAAAGGGACAAGGTATTTGCTGCATAGAACAGCTTAGACCTCCTCCCTTTCTGCTCTCTCTTCCTTTTCTGTAAAAGAAGTGCAAAATGTCTTCTTTCCTCTTCAAAAGCAAGAATCTGCAGAGGTCCCCCCTTCCTCTTTGAGAAGAGGGCTGTAAACAGGAATGACAGAAAACCTTGAGACGTCTTCCTACTAATGATAACTAACTGCCTTCCACATGCAGAGAACTGCAATACAAAATAAGGAGACAGAATGGATGAAATGCAAAATGTGCAAGGCAGAATTTGGAGTTGTCTGACAGAAATGTCAGCAGATTGGTGTAAGGTATAGTCTTTTACTTTCATTTACAGGCTCAGAGCTGAATTCACCTCTTGCCAGTGATGAGTTTGGCAAAAGGTCTAAGAAATTCTGCACAATGGAAGCTTTTTGCTGTCAACAGTCTATTTTAGGAGTCAGAGATATATAGAACATGAAAAATGACCCAACAGGACAGGGACCAAGAATCTGCCTGGCATGCCCCTTGCACATAAGCCTTCCAAGGTGTGTTGATGAGCCATGCTGATCATTTTAAAGCTACATTTTTGAGACTTTTAGGAGATTCAACATGGATAAAGGCCAGAGGATCCAGTTCTGCTTCACTTACTTTGGTTTAAAATCGTTGTTATTTCTATTGTAATCTTTTTTAGTAGGAAAATAGTGTGGAGAAGCTGTGGTCTTGTATTCTGCATTTGGTCAGCCCTCACTGCACGTACTCAGTGTTAGTTTCTGAGCACATAGCACTTATATTCTGGACGTTTAATTACAACAGTTAGGAAGGCCAGCAACACCTGGTATACTGCACTTACCTAGAAGTGGCATACTTCAATTGTGATCTCAGCCTGCAAACTAAAATTTATCAGCACTTTAATATTATTAGCAAGAGTTTGACATCATTCAGAAATGTTTACAAATCATTATAGTGTCCTTGGAATGAGAACCAGTCTTACTTACACTGTCTTACACTGACTTACACTGTCTTACACTGACTTACACTGTCTTACACTGACTTACACTGACTTACACTGTCTTACACTGCCTTGCGCTGACTTACACTGGAAGACATGTAACTAGCTAAATAAAAGTTACAAACAGTCTCTTTAATAGTAAATAAATGCTAGAAAACAAAGGATAAGACTAAATTATAATCATCCCTATCATTCTGTGAAATAACAGATAGAGAGAGCATGAGATCCCAGGACTTGGCTCACTCCATTTTACGTTTTTCTTTCCAAGTGCACAGAAGATCACACTGTGAAAGCCATTGTCCATAAAGGAGACAGAGGAGTCCTGCAACTTTATTTGAATAAATAGAGTGCACTGGGGCATACACACGCGGGGCTTTCTCTCTCAAGATTTCACAGCCTCCTTCTAAAAATTCCTGGCCGTTAGTCATCCTCTTCCTTACCCTTTGCCTGAGTCACTAGGAAGGTAGTGCGTTCCCCAGCCACCTACCACATATTCCCTCTGAAACAGGTAATTTTCCCCAAAGTTCAGAAACTCAGGTTTGTGAGGACCCACTTGTCTACTTCAGGAGTCAGCTGTCTGGTCTCTGTAACAAACCAGCTGTTTGAAGTTAACCCCAAAGTTCAGAAACTTCCACTTGACTGTTCCAGGAGTCAGGCTAATTGGGCTCTGTACAAACCTGCTGCTTGAAGCTGGTTCAGACATTTAAGAACATGTTAAGAAAGTTAACACCTATAGCCTCACTCATGAAATAGTTTGTAAATACATTAGCACACATCTTTCCTATCACAAGTAATACTTTCCCAAAGATATTCCAGGATGCTAAACAACGTCAATAAGCAAAGCTGTTCTCCAGACCTTCAGGAGCATGAGATCACAACAAATCTGCTTTCCATGCTGACAACTTTTCTATAAACAGACATGCTCCACTCTCTGCAGAGTTGGATGATGGATGGCTTCATTACCAAAAAAAATGTTTCCATCTAGTACTTCTTTTAGAGCCTTGGACTCTAAATCAGGTCATTTTCTCAACGGCTGCTTAGTGCATGCGTGTTTGGGGATTGCCATATACGATGAAAAAAGCAGACCAGCCAACAAATAACTGAAACTGCATAAAGAGCAGCAACTGGTGGTAATGGCATGTGAAAGAACACTCTGAGAACACCAAGATGGTACAGGTGTGCCCAGAATATTTATATGAAACAGTTTATTTATGAATAAACTGTTTCATACTAAATCAGTATGAAACAGTTTATTCAGAAAGATCAAAATGCACATGCTGAAAGTTATGAATGTGCTCATACTATCAAAGCTGTTACTTTCTTTCCCTAGCAGTGTGTATTATCCCTTTAGTTTTGAAAAAACTCTTTAGAATGTACAGAGTCTCTTTGTTTTGTGTTGTTGGTAATACAATGAATTCTCGTTTCAACAGCAACCACTAAATGCTTTTACAGGTCAAATAATATTTGAGGTTCTTTTAAATGCAAAAAACTATTCACTTTCCTGTTCCCTTCCTACCTGAGATTAAATAGGTTATAAACAAAATTAAATTGAAATAAACTATTGGTTCTGCAAAAAAAAAAAGGATGATAGTATGTTTCAATTGACATGCTTAGTTGTTGTTTTAATATTGATCTGCTTTAAACTGAGTTTGTTAAGAAAATGTATTTTGAGATTTAACATTAATCATTTGAGATTTAACATTAATCATTTCAGCAACCACAAATCAAGTATGCTCAGCTTCAGTGGAGGAACCTTTTGTTCTCTTAGCCACTCACTCAGCTCAAAGTTTAAAACTGGGCTCTGTATTCTTGTCAAATTTCTCTCACTGATAAAAAAGCTGCAATTTAGCTGGCTATTTTTCTGAAAAAATCCAAGTAGAATCAAGATAGCTCTTCTACAGATTGGTTTAACCTACTGAAATAAAATTTCATCCCTTGCACCAAAGACATCAGATAGCTGTCAAAATCAAAGATGTGAAAATTAAACTGAGACAGAAAATTCTTGTCTTAAAATGATCTGGTTTTTAATCTTAGCAATTTTTAGTCCCTGGGCAGACAGTCTATGCTGATACAAAGCATTGAGAAATTAACAAACTGAAATCTAGCATTGTTTTTTAAAACAGAAGATATAACTTATTACAGATCCAAAATTGTCATTAGCTGCTGTCTGCTAGAGTGCATATACTCAGCCAGTGTGAACAGAAATATCAAAACGTGCCCTGGTTGAACTGAAACAGATCCATGTGAGGCTTAATATCCCTGTCACTTTAGATAAGTTAGACAAGTTTACATTTGAAAATATAATACCTGTCTTTTGGAGCATGTACATTTGTTTGAATTTGTATCAGATAATGAATTAGAAAAATCATGTTTTTGCATACCCCCACACCTACACTGGAAATGTGAGCAAGTATATGGGATCAACACTTCTTATCAAGAATATAAGTTGCCAGAGGGGAAGAAAGAGGTACCACTACTTGGTCTCCAAGTAACTGTGGATTTGGATCTTTCTTTCCCAGGCTCACTCTTTCCCAGGTATCTCGTCAGGCTAGCTCATGAAAATTTGATCAGGTACACAGGAATATCAAACCTATTTTCTATCAGTCAGTTAAGAAAACCACTGTCAGATAATATGCTGTTTGGGTCCTTTCTGCTACAGCTTTTGTCATTATTTTGGCTTACTTTTTGTTATTGTAGAGCTTTGCTTTGTATACCGTGAATAGATCAGCACAGTTCCATGCACGTATTCCAGTAATCCACATACATACATGTGGACTGAGCATTTTACAGATGCACTCATGTCTCACACAACTGGAACTTGGAAAAGTAACTCTAAGGAAACTCAGGATTTTCAGATTAGGCTTAAGAGTATCTCTCCCCCAGGTTCTTTCCAAGCCCCAGGTATGAAATAATTATGATCTCCAAAGCTGCTAATTGTGCTGTCCACAAACAAAGGATTATACTTTCTGGTGGAGAATAAGCAGCGGGAGCAGACAAACAACTTCCTTTTCATGGAATTACCACTAATAATGAATATGTACACAGAAGGACTAGATGACTCAGAGGGTTTTAAATTAAAATTATGTTACAAAGAGGACTGACTGTTTCTGTAATGATCAAACTCATTAGTACCTCAAAACTCAAGAAGAATGTGAAAATATCTTTTCTTCCATTTCTTCCTAGACAAGTGGCCATCTTTCAAAAATGAACTAAAACTACCAGAAAAAAGTATATAAAATTGCCCTTTTTAGTATCTTTTAAACATTGACATGACTGATACATGATAAAAGTAGCCCCTTTAGGTCTTAAGTACTTTGAAGAAATTAATCTTTCTCTACTTATGCCAGTCTTATTTTCAGAAAGAAAATTATCTCAATATCAAAAACAGAAAAAAGAAAACAAAATTTTTCAGTATATAAAATCAAATTTTTTTTCAAAACAAGCAACCAAAGATTATGATTAAAAATTGCCATTTTTTCCTTGTAGGTGTAAATATTGTTTTATTTTCACGAAGCTCTTTCCAAAAAAAGTTCTTAACAACTTATGAAAACGAAAGAAATTGGAAAATCAGAAACAAAAATTTCAGGCATATATTCTAAGTATAATAGCTAAACATTTAAAAATCCATGAAAAAGAACAGCAGCTTTCAATAATGCTGTGAAAGCAGTTATGGGACATATAATTTAGTCCATTTCAGGTGTATTCTGAAAAGAGAACATCTCAGTTACGTAAAATGTGGATGACAGCATCTGAAGAAACTAAATCAGTTATTCAGTTGAGTTCTAAATATACATAAGAGAGACAAGGAATGGCAGTGGAAAAGAAAATTCATGAAAAGTAGAGCTAAAATTTGATGAAATTTTACAGAAATAAAATCACTTGTGAAAATTTTGAAACATTTTCCAAATGTCCTTTGCAATTAGCCTTTTCTCTCATTCTTTTTAAGGATACTGATTCTGTGTCTCATATCTGATCACGGAAAATTGTTGCCTTCTTACTTAAAATAAGATCAGTAGTATCTCTTCTTCAACATTAGACCCAGGTTCCTGAAAACTCAATTCTTCTGATTCAAGGGGGAAAAAAAGTCAAAATAATCCAACACACGTAGCATGAAAAACAACCCATAAGACAGACTCACTGACAACTGAAACTCAGTTTGGAGATTCATTTTCTAATCCTGGCCTCTGACTTGACTCAAGACCTTACTTTCTTTGCTGAATTTTGCCTAAGAATCCTGTGGAGGTGGCATCTACTGCAACAGAGATGCCGTGAGACAGACTATACATTAAGTCCTAGAGATTCTGTATGTGGATGTGTTAAAAAAAATAGAGAGCATTTATATATATTTGCTTATGTAATGATATTTGTGGAGTCAATATTTAGAGAATATCAGAGGACAAGGTACTTTATCAAGCAATTCTATAATCCAGTCAGTTGTGCAGGTCATTTGCTATGTAGATTCACACCAATATTTGAGTTACAGTACAGTATTTATTATACCATATAAGTCTGGAAAACATGTTTGACACCACAAAGGTTGTTTGACAAACTGTATCTGCTCTGGAGCTTGGCAATTTGCACACTGATTCACTCACCTTTGTTATTTTAACAAAATAAATATAAAGACTCTTATTGCAAAGACTTTTCAGAGTATAATTTGAGCTGCTCAGTGAGCTTGTTGCAGGCAGAACTCCAAGGCCCACCGATGGCAAGGGACCATCCATGCAGAAATGCAGATGATCTGGGTCAAACTATATTGAGTTACCAATTAATACAGCTTTTCTGGTCAGTGCAATTTTGTTTCTCTAATTACAGGGATTTTACAAGGATCTCAAAGGGAATAAAGCTCCCAGCTACCATTAGAAATCAATACCAGTAGAAATACTATTAACAAGGAAGCTTTTTAAAAAAACCTGACACACAACTCAGTTAAGCTTCAAGGTCTACAGTCTCTCATACATTAGTCTCATCACGCAGCACTGCTGAAGGCAGAGAGCTACCAGTGAAAGTTGCACCCTCTTACATTGCAGAAGAATGTGGCCTGTGAGATTAACATTCAGCATCCACCCAAACTTGTCTTAATCACTCCTTAATTTAGACAGCTTTTAACTTGGTTATCCCTTCACTGCATCTGCACAGGGTGGAAATGAGGAGCAGGGAGTGGAGAATGCCTGACAAATCCATGCACATTCAGCTAGTCGATGAATATGTAATACAGCTTGCAATAATACCTAAGTAATTCTTCCATTATGAACTCAATCCAATTCTACTATTTGATTTCAGAAATGGATTTTGAACACAGGGCCTGTTTGACTAATCGTATCCTCATTTTCCTATTCATTCCTATATAAATGCTGAGTGACATAGTTCTGTTTGGGAAAGCAGTGATTTCATTACACCAACAGAGGGAACTGCCATTCCAGCAAAGTGACAAGAACCAAATTGGCCTGAAAAAAATTATTTCTTCCAAGACTGAAGAGATCCACATGAGGAATTCAAGTAAAGTGTCACTCTCAAGCAATGACGACAGGATTACAAAAATCTAATTAGCTGTTTCATTAGCTGAATCCTATCTGTGGAGACAGCAAACAATGGGTTTTCGGAAGCTGTCCATCCATTTTTAATACAGGCACTGTCATGGAGATGCTGGGTCTAATATATTTTCTGCATTGCCACTGTTTGCAGAGTGACTTCAGGGAGGTATTTCAACTGCTTTGTTAGAAATAGTAAAGGCTTAAAGGTGCAATGCATATTTAGAATCGCACATTGCCTGCATCCTACTGAAACAGTCTTCATTTCCAACTTCCCTACATCGTTTAATTGATTACAATTCTTTCTCAGTCTGTTTGGACTGCACCAGAAAATCTTCAGAGCTAAATACACATACTCAAATCTCCTAATAAATAAGTTTAATTAAGATTAATTGAACTGTTGGTGGTAAATAAAGATAACATCCACAACAAATTATTAATTTTTGAATGACTAAGGTGGAAGAGGCACTCTTCCTTCCCTTTATCAATTTCAACAATTTCATTTCCATCAAAAACTTCATTGACCCATTAATAAAATAATTATGATGGAAACAAGCACTGAATTTGCAGGCTGGAATAACAGGGATATTTCACATTAATATATATTTGTTTTGTATTTGTATTTGTATTTGTATTTGTATTTGTATTTGTATTTGTATTTGTATTTGTATTTATATTTATATTTATATTTATATTTATATTTATATTTATATTTATATTTATATTTATATTTATATTTATATTTAT
>VZUI01032938.1:0-69970 GCA_013401135.1 Cettia cetti
GAAAGGAAAGGAAAGGAAAGGAAAGGAAAGGAAAGGAAAGGAAAGGAAAGGAAAGGAAAGGAAAGGAAAGGCTGGATATATGGAATAAGGAGCACTGACTGTTTTTCTAGTGAAAACGCAGAGCTAAGTCCTTTTTCAGTCCCTTTTTCACTCATTGCAATGTAGAAAGTGTGTTACAGCCTCACAACACTAACAGTGTCCATCCCATTCCCCAGCCTACATGGAACCTCAGATCAGGACCAACATACCAGCTCTTCTCTCTGTATGCCCACAAACCAATCTGTGCTTGTCTCCACATTTTGAAAAACACTTAAATGAAATGGAAATAGAGAAGGGACAAGGACAGGGGTACAGCACGCTGAAAAGACTTGCCTGAAGAAAGTGGGGAGAGAGAGAGAGCAGTGGGAGCCTTTGAATTACTTTGCCAGCTTTCAGAAGTTCCAAACAGGCTGAGCCATTTTCAGCAGCCTCGGGCTCCCTCTACATGAACTACTTTCTCCTCACCTATTCCAACCATGGTCTTCACCCCCTCATTCAATAATCTTGTCCCATACCAATGACTGTCTCCCACTTAGGTGTCCTGAGGGCCTCTTCAGGGCTTCCTGACTACACATGGTCTCTGTGAGACTTTCCACAGACATTCCCTCCCCTTCAGTCAGTTAAAAGACCAGTCTTTGGGTGGCTGTGGCAATGTTACCTAAACACACTGTTAAGCACATTCCTCTTCTCATACACTGACCTCAGCTGCCTCTGGAAGAAGGCTGAACCAGGCTGGTGGCAACAAGAGAAGTTATGATGACTGGTGCTTTTACAAGAAGCAGAGATTGTCTAAAGGGGTTTCAAAATTTTCAGGACAATAATCCAAACCCCAGTCTTCCCACTTACTTCTCGTCTCCAATGTTTTATAGAAGAGGGAACAGAGACAATTCTGTGGTTAGGGACAAGTCTATGGAATTTACACTTCTATTCTAATTCCATTTGGTTTGATCTTAAAGTGTCCAGAAATGGCAGGCAACTTTCCCTCCTGTTGCTCAGACAGCACAATACCACAGAAAAAAGTCACTCATCAGAGCCAGACCTGCTGACAAGACAATTCTGTAGATTGACTGATGTTTCATTTACTCATTTTTCATCAGAGACACAAACCATTATTCTGTCAGACTTAATTTTCACACCATCTGCATCCTGTTAGCTTTCTCCAGGTTCAGCTTAATCCCAACATGTTTTGCATTGTTCTGCAAGCAGTTCTCAAGGATATTTACATTTGTAGGAAAAGAAAAGTAACTTAGGCAAGTTTTTTTCTGTCGCCATAACCTTTCTCCAATGGTGATACAACCACCTTTTCTAGTCCTACTCTCAGGGGATGCCAAAACCTTTTGAGGAGCAGCTGACAACTTTATACTTTCAAATACCACTATGTTTATGAATTAACCAGTGTCTTGAGAGACTGTGGTCTTATGCCACTGTAATAAACCATCTCTCACCATCACAGAAGCAATAAACCCCTGATTCTGTGCCCTAAGTTTCCTCTTTACTATCTCTTTTTGAAGAACTATAGTCCCATTCAAAGATACTGTCACAATTAAAGGAGATCCTCAGGCTCAAAACATACCTTTTAAATAGCACTGCACATGTCCAGTCTTGTGCTCCATAAGGACCCCCATGGTACTCATTAAGTGCATTTTACATTAAAACAAAGAGCAAAAAAGGAAAAAAATTAAAATACTACTATGTACTTTTTTTTTGTAGAGGCTTTGTATCCTTACTCTAAATCAAAAAGGACTCTCAACCACAGTTCAAAAGCTTATAGGGGTGTTTAGAAGCATTTCCTAAGGAAATGGTAACTCTGTCTGTAAATGGAATCAAAGAACTAAGATTCCTTCTTCCTTCATTCATTTAGTGTCTCCAAGTTGCAATCCCCGCTCTGGTACATTTCATTCTTTCCTTCTACCAAACTTTTGATGAGAACAAGGGGTTCCTGAGCTTTGAAAAGCAAACACTTCCAAGGCCCATATTCCTTAGTACCTAGGATAGCCTGTCCTTTGCTTGAAGCCAGTTTTGTTATTGCTGCTGCTGAAGATAAGCAAACCAGCCCTTCCCATGCCTTGAGCAGCTTGCTTTTACTTCAGCACATCAGCACAGCTCCTGTCCAGGTGGCAGTGAACTGGCTATTTGGATTACTGCCAGCCTGGCCTGAAAAGGACTTGGATCTCGCAGATTTATCCTTGAACCATCATTACACAGCAGCACAGATACCTGTGGAGGCACAGGGGTGTTGGGAAGGAGGAGTGAAGGGATGCCAGGGATGGATTGCAGGAGATGGACTGCAAAGTTGCACGTGCAGACACAGGATCTGAAGCTGTACAACTCTGCAAGAAATCTCCCTTAAGTCTGGATCACCCTTGATCATCATACACTGCAACAAATATATTCTTTGGATGAAACAAGTCTTGTCATCTTGGGACTCTATTTTCAGTCACATCCTTTGGCCTTGACTGTGTGCATACATCTGGGTTGCCTCACCACCATTACAGAACTTGTCAAAGACAGTCAAAGAGAGCGATGGATTTTCATAACAAAACGGGAACCACAAGACACAAAATGAGGAGGAGCATAACCTGAGAAGTCCCCAAGAAGTGAGCATGTTTGCCTATCCTATTCCTGTACTCCTCCTGTTACTGGCCACAGCTGCAGACAGGACCTATGCTTAGGAATCCATCTCTTTGTACTCTTCTTTTTTGCTCACTTAACATGGCTTGATCACAGAAGTGAGATTTTGACAGGATGCTTAATCATCACTGCAAAAGAGGTACTATTGCTCAGCACTTTAATCTGTACTTACAAATTACATAATAATTTATATTTCTTATTTCAAAAATTCAAAATACAAAATGAAACTGTACTTTAGCCTAAAGGTTGTAATGTGTATTAGATGGCTTTCAATAAACAAATATTGTTAAAGCACCAGGGAACTGGCTGGAAAACAAGATAGGAAATATGTATTCAACATAGACATCTTCCAGCAAAAAACTCATAGCTCTTAGGCAACAGCTGCTGGATGTAATTTTTATAAATTTTATGGTTCCACCTCTATTTCAGTCATTCTAAACCTCTGAGGCTTAATCACATAGGAAGAAGTCTGAGGTAAATGGAAAAAACATATAATGCCTGAAGAATTTAAAGCAAACAGTAAAAAGAAAGGCAGAAGGAGTTTGGGGAAGGCAGAGAACCAGCTGGGGCATCAGGAGCTATGCTTGGCCCACAGAAGAAGTGGAGAAACTGTGGGCATCATAGATAAGCATGAGAAGAGTTGAATGCTTGCAAGTGTTTTTGTTCCTAGTAGCTCTTTTCTCCTGTTAAATATAGAAAGCCTGTTCATTTAGACTGCTGGCTGGATAGCTTTTTGAAAGAAAAGAGCACCAGGTGTCCTATTCCATTTGGAGCAGATAAATCTGCCAGCAGGGAGTACGCTGCAGCCCTGACCTGGAAGGTGAACTCTGTCCACTGCCCCCCTAAAAGTGCAGGTTAGAGAGGTTTACCCTTTAAGGGTTTGTACACAAAGACTAAGAAAGGGAAAACAGGCATTGAGTCCTGCAATTACAACAACAGTATCTGACAAACAAAACCTGCAGCCATGTAAATACAGATAAATGTGCTCTGATAAATGATTCTGAGAGAAGCCCTGCTGGATATCTTGGGACTGTTTTTAGACGCTGAGGTACAAGAGCTGCTTTGTAAGCAAGTTACATGCACTGTAATCTTTCCAGGCTCAATCTTCAACTATAAAGCCAAGCACTAATGGGGCTGAGAAAGATCCCAGCATGGGGAAGAAGCTAATTGTGTCCAAAGGTTGCTGCTGCTGTGGGGCCACAGACATACTGCACAACAAGCTGTGCTATATGGGCACATCCATCCATGTTGGAGCACAATGTGAAGTTTTAAAATGGAGATTTTAGCAGAAGCTGCCTTGAGCTATGTGTCTTGCAGGCCAACTCCTAATGTATATAATATGCTCCAGGAGAGAAAATAAATACTCCAAGACAGTAAGAGTCAGAATGAAAAAATAGCACATACATACACTTCCTATTTTAGTCTCATCACTTGACATGATACAACAGCTCTTTTCGCAACAGAAGTGTTCTTCTGCTAAAACAACTTTGATTACAACCAAATCTGAAGCTAGGCTGAAATTCATTCTGTATCTTCAGGGAAACAAACTCCCCACCACAGGAAATCCAGTGTACCAAGGACATGGTCATTTGATCTTTCCTGAAGAAGCCATGGGCTGGAATCCAGAAAAGACCCAGCCCAAATTTAGCAGCAAAACTGCTGGACTATGAGAACAGACATTCCTATCACATTGGTAAAGTAATGTGGATATAAACATGAGAAAGACATGAGTTACAGGAAGGGGAATTCTCCAACAGAAACAATTGCAGAAAGAGTTCAGTATGTGGAAAGACATCCCTGCTTTCCTGAAGATAACAATGGATGGAAAATAAAAGAAGCAAAGCACCCAAATATTGTTTTAACTTACAGCAAGGAAAAGGCAGCCGGGAGGCAAAGACACAGTGGGTGTATAGCAGGAATTGCTGCATGAATATTGATTACCTGAGAATCAGCAGTTGCTGCATTAATATTGATTAACTGAGAACCAGCAGAGTGCCCTTCTCTGCCTGACAGTGCTCACAGCTCAACACCTGGAGACACAATCTGGGCTCTCTTATCTTTTATTCATGCTCAGAAAAGTTAGTGTCCTCCCCATATACAAAGAGCAGATCCTTCTCTGGTTTCCTCACACTGAGGAGGAGGAGGAGGAGGGGATAAGATCAAGGCTTGGATAGATGAATGACTTCACCACAGCCCAGCAGATCCACAAGCTGCACATCAGGGCACAGAACACAAGCCAAAAAGCAATCCTGAGGAGCAACTCATGTGAAAGAAATACACTGGCTTTATTAGGAATTTTCATGAAAAGCAGGAAGCAAGCATGTTTGCCAAGATAATCTTATACATAAAATGTTATTAATTATCTTGTCTACACAGCCCTTACATCTCTGAGGTGTGCCTCAGGGACTCCCTGTAACCTAGACTCAGTAGTCCTTGCCTCAGTTGCCCCATCTATAGCACTACTCTCAGCTGAAACTGCAGTTAAACCTCATGCTTGTGAAATACTTTGAAAATGCTATTATTCCATTCCTTTATTTTGCAAATTTCTATAGCAAAAGCTTAAATGTTCATCTGACTACTGGTACTTTTCAAGGACAAAAAAAATTAAAAGCCTGCAAAGAAAACTGAACCCTACCATCGAATTTTCAGGCTAGGTTAAAATGTACTTCAGAAAGCTAACAAGGGATTTGTCTAAGCATTAATCATTAAAAAGAATTATGCAGAATGGGGTCTTCCAACATGGTACAGAGTGTTTAATGTTGCATGAATTTATACAGTTACTGTTCTGAGCATAGAGGGAGGCACTGATGCAGAGCATCATCTATGAAGATGTTTCTAGTGGGGTAGTTTGTGGATGTGCATACAAAAGTTCAAAATCAGCACAATGTATCCAAAACCCAACAATTATTCAAACAGCATTGCAGAGGGCACTCAGTGCTCCTGAGACAGCAGATGGGGAGGGGTGTAGCCCTAAGTTCAGCAAGCTGTTTGGGGACTGTACAGCACTGTTTGAGAACAAAACCACTCTGTTCCCTGTTTATAGGAAGAAGTCAGAGCTATTCTCGACTCCCCAACTCATCATCAAATGTACACACATGAAGCTGCTTGCTGGTTCACTTTTTGATGAGAGATTGAGTTTTAGATGTTTCGGGCCACCCACATAAAGATGGTGTAAATACAAAAGAAACATTCACATGAAATTAAAAAAAAATGCAAGCACAGGCTCTTCACTCACCGTGGTCTTCTGAAAGCCAAACCATACTGCTGACAAGCCAGGCCAACTGTTGGGGTGTAAACTATGGGCATGAATTTCTCGATATCAGAGGTCAGCACTCGGTAAAAAAGCTTTTCATTTCTGTCTTGCAACGTCATAAGAATAATATACCTTTAAAATAATAAAAGACAGTTATATATCAGTATTTATGGTAGTTCACAGTTTCACAAAAAGCAGTCACTGGCTCACTCAGTATGCACTCAATTCTCCTGAGCCCTGACACTCCTTTGTGCTACATTATGAGCAGGTGTTTGGAGCAAAATTTCCCAGAAGGCCTGGCCAGCTCCATCATCCTCAGTGACAGCTCACAAAGACTCAATAGGGCTGGATGTCACACCCATGCACAACCTTAGAATTTTGAAATATGTATCAAAAGGCATCATACACAGCTATCAATATATAATTTTCAAGATTAACATAGATATTTGTGACACAGAAAGACCAGTGCTATTGGTCTACAGGGTAAGAGTCCTGCTGACTCAGTCCTCAGATCAACAGCAGCTGAGAGAGATGGAGATGCAAAACCTACTGTCCATCACAGCAGGAATCAAACAGCATCTTCCATCAGTAACCCTGATGAACAATATTGGATGCAATGAAATAACTCAGAAAGATTAGCCAATAAAATATTGCTTCTGTTTTCTTTTATTTTTTCTTACATTCTGACAGTTTTTTTCTGTTCTTCCATCCAGTGTTTTAGTGAATGTATTGAGGAGCATACAGATAGGTACATGAACTACATGTGTTCCTCTACCTTCAATGCTCTGCATTTTTCTTCTACCCAAAGTATACCAGAACTCTCCAGTAATGTAGTGGTAGAAAAAAGTAACATCATGGGACCAGTTGGAGCAGGTCCAGAGGAGGGTCATGAAGAGGCCTAGAGGGCTGGATCACCTCTCCTATGAAGACAGGCTGAGAGAGCTGGCATTGTTCAGCCTGGAGAAGGGAAGGTGTGGGGGGCATTTTCTAGCAATTTCTAGTACATAAACAGGGCCTAAATAAAAGATGGAAAGGGACTTTTTACAAGGCCATGTATTGCTAGGACAAGAGGGAATGGCTTCAAACTGAAAGAGGGTAGGTTTAGATTAGATATTAGGAAGAAATTTTTGCGTGTGAGCACGGTGGGGCACTGTCACAAGCATAGAGAAGCTGTGGATGTCCCAGCCCTGGAAGTGTTCAAGATCGGACCGAATGGAGCTTTGAGCAAACTGGTCAAGTGGAAAGTGTCCCTGCCCATGGCAGGGGGTTTGGAAGTAGATGATCTTTAAGGTCCCTTTAAACCCAAACTACTCCATAATTCTGCTGCTGGAAAGTATGGACAGCTGCAAAAAAGTGACTCAGAGGGAAATGTGTACATTGAAGCAGAATCCACATTTTTTCCTTGAGGATTTAAAGAACTGAAAAGTAAAGGGGGAAGGGAGAGGAAATAAGATGTTTTTGACATACCTGTCTAGATCGTTAGATTGCTTTTCAAAGTTTTTCATCACACGAAGGACTTGAACATCTTGGCTTAGGAAACAAGGAGGAAGGAGGCCATGAATTCCCAGCTGTAGCCTTTCTTCAAGTGTAAAAGCCATTCCCTGGAAGAAAAAAGGAAGGCACACTCAAATGGCATAATATGCACTACCAGCTAGGATATCCAAGAAGAAAGCAAGCAACAGGATGTAGCCCCTGAGGGCCTGGAGGCAGTCCTGCCCTGCAGGGAGTGTGGGGTCCAGACCACCCAGAGCTGCAGCTTCTGGATTAGCTGTCCAACACCAGTAGTACTTTAATGACTCACATTCTTTTGCCATCTGAATTTGGTTTATTTCTACAGTGTTTTTGACTTAATAGTGTACATATTCTTAGGGGTTTTTTCACCTCATACTCATTCTATATTACTTCATTAGCTCATGCCAGCTAGTTTCCACAGCCTTCCTGGACGCACAGCAATCATACTCCTTTACAAATCACATAACGTGTAGAATCATGCAATCGTTTAGGTTGGAAAAGACTTCAAAGATCATCAAGTCCAACCATTAACCCAGCACTGCCAAGTCCACCACTAAATTGTGTCCATAAGCATGACATCTACACGGCTTTTAAATACCTTCAGGTATGGTGACTCCACCACTTCCCTGGGCAGCCTGTTCCAGTGCTTGATGACACTTCACATGAAGAAATCTTTCCTAATATCCAATACAAACCCTTCTTGGTGCAACTTGAGGCTATACCCTCTCATCCTATCTATCACTTGTTACCTGGGAGAAGAGACTGACCCCCACGAGGAGCAACAAAGTCCCTGAGCCTCCTTTCTCTAGGATAAACACCTCCAGCTTCCTCAACTCCTCCTCATCAGCTTTGTGCTCCAGACCCTTCCTCAGCTCCCTTGCCCTTCTCTGGACACGCTCCAGCCCCTCAATGCCTCTCTTGCAATGAGGGGCCCAGAACTGAACACAGGATTGGAGGTGTGGCCTCAGCAGTGCCCAGTACAGGGGGACAATCACTGCCCTGGTCCTCCTAGCCACACATTGCTGATATAGGCCAGGAGGCCATCGGCCTTGCAGGACCCAGCCCTTCATTTTGTTGAGCCTCATACAATTTGCCTTGGCCCATCAATCCAGCCAGTGCACATCCCTCTGCAGAGCCTTCCTGCCTCCATCAGATCAGCACTCCCACCCAACTTGGTGTCACCTGCAAACTTAATGAAAGTACCCTTCACTCCCTTATCTAGATTGATAAAGATGTTAAACATGATAGGCCCCACAACTGAGCCCTGGGGAACACCACTGGTGACTAGCCAGCAGCTGGATTTAACTTCATTCAACACCACTCTGGGCTTAGCCATCCAGTCAGTTTTTTATCCAGCAAACAGTGCACCTGTCCAAGCCATGAGCAGCCAGTTTCTCCAGGAGAATGCAGTGGGAAAAAGTGTCAAAGGCTTTACTAAAGTCCAGTAAACAACATCCACAGCTTTTCACTCATCCATTAACCAGGTCACTGTCATAGAAGGAGATCAATTGGTCAAGCAGGGCCTGCTTTTCACAAACAGATGCTGCCTGGACCTGATCCCCTGGCTGTCCTGCACGTATCGCATGATGGCTCGCAAGACAATCTAGTTCATGTCCTTCCCCAGCACCAAGACGCTGACAGGTCTGTTGTTCTCTGGATCATCTTCACAGCCCTTCTTGTAGATGGGCTTCACATCTGCTAACCTCCAGATAGCCAAGATTTATATTTGGGCACTGCATGGTGTACCCAACTCATCCACTTCAGTTACCCACTAGTTTACCACCAGACACAGTTTATTAATGGCATATTAGGGGTGCAGAAGACAGACAGGCCATGTAGGATGCTTTCTCAGTGCTAACATTTTGTTTCAAATAAAAGTAGAACATAAAGTGCCACAAGTCTTATTTAGTAACTGACACTGTCCCACAGCTGGAGCTCAACTGGTAGACTTTGAAGGATGACCCTGCTCTTATAGGACAAGGTCAAGCTTCCTAGGCAGAAACCTGAGCATGCCCTGCTCCTGTGCATGCAGGGGCTGATGCTCCAGACCACCAACAGTGCCCTGTGCTGGACTCAGCCTGATGAACAGCAATGGTAAATGCGTTCTGCAGTCTGTGAAGGAGATTATAATAGCCTTTAATTAAGGGCATTTCTGCTAGGCTGGTAGCAGATTAGACAGCAGGATGGCAGAAAACATTTTCAGGACTGTCTGAGGAGCTGAAATCCTAATGAAAACTTCACCTGTAACTAAAAAACTGGTTCCTATCTTGATGAACAGCTTGCAGTGAAATATTCAAAATTGGTAATTATTGAACTACAAGCACACAGACACATGCTTGACAAAACATTAATGAGCAGCTTTACAGCTGCATAGCTCTTAAACTGCTGTTTTCTACCGTGGGTTTAATATCTCTCTATGACAGATAACTGTTATCATTGCCAGAGAAAAACTGAGCATCTCTCTGGATGAACTTGGTTTTGGCAACCTTCCCCCCACTCCTGTTTCTTGCTCCCAACCCTGTGCCATCCCAGTGGTTGTGCCAGTACGAGCATGTGTGCAGTCACATAGTTAATCAGCAAGAGAAAGTACCTGGCTTAAAAATAACCACATCACTTGATCTCAGAGCAGCTCCCCTGGCTGATGATACCACAGATGGCTCTACAGACATTGGCAAATCTGGACACAGCCACTGGGGACACATGGTGGGAATGAACTGCTGGAAGAATCATTCACTTGTAAGTGGTGCAGATGCTGGCAAAAAATGTTTATCAAACTATCAGCAATGCCAAGGAACCTGTGCCAGGACAGAGGGAAGGACTGAAACTAATTTTCCTGTTTGCCAGATCCATGCTTTGTATACATACATACTGTGTCACTCCTTTCATTAGTAAAAGGTGTACTGGTGCAAATTAAAAGAAAAAATAAAAGTCTTCATATATTTTAGAAACATTATTCAGCCTCCAGGATAGCTGAAAACAATATCTCACAAGCATTTTCATAGGATTTTCTTCTGCTCTGAATCAGGATAGAGTCAAGTGTTTTCAGAAATCCTTGCTGTAAGAGCATCACAGAGAGAAAGTGTTCCTCTTCCAGCCAGTAGATGAGGAGTCAGCAGTTGCCTGGGAGGCAGGAGGCCAGGATTTTGCTGCCAAGCCCAGAAACAGCATTGAGGTCTCCATGGTTGTTGTTGAATGTCGTACCCAAGACATGCCTGTTTCTGCTGAAATGCCTGATGTATCAGACGCAAATATCCTTCCTGGACAAGTAAAACTTTCCCCCAAATGAGTTTCATAGCAGAACTGCTACATTCCCACAAGATAAAGTTTGATTTTTTTAACGTCATCATTTCTGAATTAAAAAAGAGGCAACAAGTTCTCATCAGAAAACTTGTAATCATCTGCATTCTCTAGGCCGGAGACTTCTGAAGTACTAGACTAAGATCAACACTGGACATCAGCTCTGCATCAGTATTTGGCTTTATGCTGCCAATATTATATCACGGCAGGGAAAATACAGATACTGTGAATGTCAAAGTTTATCTACAATGAAAGGGTAAAAAAAAATACAATTTCAAACTATTTACTTCCTGTGTCCTTTGCACAAGGAGAACAGATAATGGGAGACAGAAATATTTGTCTGTAAATACTCTACTTGCTTGTCTAGAGAAAGTCACATCAAAGAGTGGCCAATCAGGGTGTCAGACCCAACCCCTGCACATACCCTAGAACAGAAATGAAGCTAGCAAACACAGTAAACCAGCAGTGAATCTCTTCTGAAAAGGGTAGAAAAGGCAGAAACACAGCATCCTAGGCATTTTTGTATCCAACACTGAACATCTTCTTGTGGTAATTTTTCAATAGGAAATAAAGTCTTTTCAGTGATTTTCCACACAGTAAAACAGTGAGAATTTTTAATATTTCATCAAATGATCACACATCCAATTCAAGAAAACCTTTCTGTATTTCAGCTCATTTCTATTCAAAATAATACCATGATGCCTTACAGAAATGACAGCCTGAATGGCCACTATAGTAACCCGTTCTTGTTTTCTGGGTTGGACTCTGCCTGAATGACATCTCCAACCATCCTACAAGATCAGGAGCAGCTCAAACTGCTCTAACAGCTTGAACTGTTTAAACACAACCACAGTTGTGCTGTTAATAGCCCAAGACTAAGCATGGCAATAGTTACACACAACATCTCTAACTCGCTGCAGTTCTGCGTTTATCTGAACGAGCTATACCAGTATAAGCATCTTCATACTGGAGCAATCACAAACGTGATGAGGAACTTGCTGCTTTCACAACCACTTCAATCTCCAAAACACTTTTCAGTACTGAGCTCGTCCATTATCCAGTGCCTCTGTGGCAGTGTTGGGAGCAGAACAGAAATTGCCAGCTCTAATATTAAGGCTGTTTCCTGAAGTTTCTGTGAAGGCCTAGGAGCAGGACCCCATGGTGAGGTGGTTATATTCACTGAAACAGCACAGCGTGAAATGAACCTGGAAACACATTCTGCCCCAGATCAAAAGCTCAGATTCACTGAGGTATTGCTATGTTTAAGATTAAAGCTTTTAGACTTGGGGTTTTTTTAAGGCTGCTTGAATGCCACGTTGTACCTCTCTTTTTCTGGTCTTGAAAGGTCTAATGATTAGATGATGAGCCACAAAAAGCCAGGTGCTCCAATTCAATTTAAAATGTATTGGAAATGAGTTGGCATGGAGAGGGCAGATGCTATGTCACTAACCAAAAACAAAGGCAAAAATATCAGCTGCCCACAAGGCTTCACGCTACATAGAGGCTGAGTGAGCGGTTTTGTTCTGAAAAAAGCTTACTGCAAATAACCTCAAATGCTTCTGTTTTCTTATTTCTTATTGCTGACAGCACCGAGTCTGTTATGTGGCAGGTCCCTCTTTGCAGCTCAATCCCAGAAAAGCCACTTATTTTGGAAACTGAAGGGTGAAGCCAATTCACAGACAATGATTAGTTTTATCACTGCCTGCACTTTCTAGCAATGAGAAGGGGGTGTTTCACTCAGGGCTGGATACAAGCAAGGGGGAGGCTGGCAAGGGTTGTGTTTATAATTTACTTGTTATAGGTGAGCCTTCTGTAGGTGGGAGTAAAAACACAAATGGTAGTTCCTATGGTGTCAGAAAACTGGTTTTAATGTAATGAGTGCCTAATCAAGGGCTGAATTATTCTTTACCTAGAGTAGAACATCCAGAGTCTGGTGTAACTCAGATAATCTTCAGCTCCTGAGCACCTTTTTGGAGCAAAGCCTTGGCTTGCTGCTTTTATGTATGTTCTCTAGAGAGCAATGAGCAGCCACAGCACAGGGAGGGCTGTGGGACTTACTTGGATGGCCAGACCAAGGGGTTCATGCAGTTTATACAGTCCCAGGACACTGGCCTCTGTGATGCTGGACTCCAGCTGCAGTTCTCATGAAACTTCTGGGACCACATCCTTCATCCATGTGAGTGAAAGCTGGTTTGGCAGTCTCTGAGCTGAGTAAACAAGTGAACATCTCCAACCTTTTGGCAACAGTCCCTGAAACTGGGAACTTTCTAGTCTGACTAGAGCAGACTGCTGGAAGAGCACAGGGGGGAAATACAGACATGCAGGGATCACCACTGCAGGCTACAAGAGCAGGTGCACTTAATCTACTTCTCCTTTACAGTTAGTATGCAAACAGCCATGCTAGGGAGGACCTAACAGTCAAGGAACTTAACAAGCTCATTCTATACAGATTTTTTCTGTAATGTGTTTTCCATAGATACTTGCACATATGCAGTTTTATGGTAGGGATGTACTTTGACTATCTGCAAGCTAAAGTTCCTCCCATAAGGGGTCAGCACCAGAAGCTAAACTAATCCCCACTGAGACTGCACATGGGCTGGGGAGCAGAGAGCAACAGCAGAAAATATCCATTTTCTACATGGAGAAAGATTTTTCTACAGAGATCAGATCCTTCTATGACCTCCTTGACTCCAATTGATTTGATAAGCTTCTTCACAGTGCTCCTTCTCAGCTACTCAAGCATCTTTTCCTGGTGTGGATGGACTGACAGGCACTGCACTTCACCCTGGAAAAGTTGTATTGAAAATATTATTTGCAAAAAAAGAGTGAAGGAGGGACATCAGAGAATTCTTTATTCTCTCTTTTTTAAAGCATTGTAGCTTCATATTACCTTTAATTTGGATGTGTTTGTGCTCTTACGCTTAGGAAAAACCCAAACCTTTGATGCTTTGGGGTATGGGGAAGACATCTCTGAAGCTGGAAAGAAGAATCCCCTCTGTGTCTTCTCAGCAGTTATTGCTGGGCAAACCTTTTGTTGACTGTGATTTACAAACTCTTCTCACAGTGTCTATTCCTCTTTCTGAGTTCACAGTCACTAGTTGAAAAATCCCTCACTCTCAGCCATACCCTTTGTTACAAAATGATATAATAGTGGATTTCTAATAATTTCATATTGTTCTTCCTTCCTCTCTCACAGAGCCTGGGAACACTATTAAAAACTCCAAGACAAAGATAATTAAGCAACTCAATTTTGTGTTTGTTTTAGTTCCTGGGGGAACAATCTTTAATGAGGTCCTCTAATTCAATTACAACGTAAGTTGTCCCTACTATTAATGAGGTTTTACCAGGAACTCTTTTGTTTTGTGCAAGTAACGTTTTTTCACTGAATTACATTTCTATTATTCATCTCAGTGACTTTTGATTTACACCAACGTAAGACTGAGCAGAACTGGAACATGCCAAAGCCCCTGTGCCAAAGGGACCTGATCCTGCACAGTTTAATCTCACAGAAGTAAATGCTTTCCTGGTGAGCACATTCCTGGTGCAAGATATGACAGGGTCCCAGGCAAAAAGCAGCAAAGCTTTGCTGTTCCCACGTGTTGCAGGAGGTTTTCTTCAACAAATAAAACTCATAGGACAAATGTCTTCAGGGATTTATTCATTAATCCATAGGAAGAACTGCAGTGCTAAACTCCTCAAGCCCTGTACTGTGATTTCAGACTGCAGCAGTACAGCTTTATACCACAAGTTAGTAGAGAACTCATTATGATTTCCTGCAGTTTGTCAGCCTCCAGGGCAGCAATTTGTCCTTCATATTAAAAAAAAAATCTATATGCTAGAGACTTTATGTGTTCTGTCTGTAAATAAGTTTCTGTTGCATTGAGAAAAACAGATTTTTAGAATATGAATGAGGCAAACTTCCCCCAAGAACAGCTTGTTTGGCACACTTGCTTCTTCCCACAAAAGCGTGTTAAGATCCTCACAAAGTTCTAGCCAAGCTAATGGGAATATTTTTTTGGCTCTATGGAGGAATAGATAAGCTTGATTTTTCTTTTGATTTTGACTAGATTCACAGATGTGTTTACATGCATGATGTGTCTAAATACAGGCTTCGGTGTCTTTTGGTAAAGGAGAAGAGTAAAATCACTTCAGGGAGAACAAGACTGTCATATACAGAAAAATTAGAAATCCTGAGAAATTATTAGGAGCAACAGAGCAGTGCAGAATCCTAAATGGTGGGGGACACACTGTGCATACAAAAAACAGAGTAGAAGACCATTCCTGCCTGCATCAGCCCAAATCATGAAGCACTTGCTGGCTTCCTCCTCATGTGTAGCAAAATACTGTAGAAAAGTGTGGCCTGATGGAGTAAGGAGTAATGAGGACATCAGGTTTTGGGCTACTGCCAAGCTGTTGGACAGAACCCTGAGGCAAAGCCCAAATTCTCAGTCCCTTATCAAAAGTATCCCATGTAATCCTGGCACACAGAGTCTGGTGGATTGCCCCTCCTAACTCCAAAGCAAATAAAGACTCCCTGGTAACTCCCCTACTTTATTCCCAGTCTTCCTAAATAATTCCACATCAGTTTTACACCTACAACTGTCACAGCTTTTCATGCCAATTAGTGAGTGAAATGAGGTAGTCCAGAACAGAAATGGGAAGTTCATAGTCCACATGCCTATGTCTCAGCTAAGGGGGAAGCTATTATTTCTTCTCATGATGAAAGGGGGCAGGGTAAAATCAATTTCTGCAGGCAGTTTGCCAAGCACTAACCCAAATATTTCAGTTATTGTGATGTTGGAGACATACTTTTCTCCCAAATATAATGTTGCCACTAGACAGGAAAAATTCAGCATAAATGACAATGCTTGCATTCCTAAGCCTGTGAAAACCAGCCATCATCTTCAATTCGAAGGAGCAAGTAAGTCTGAGAAGAAAGATCAAGGCAATTCTAAGGTTTAAATGTGATCCAAAATATTAAGAAAATACAGTTTTAAAAGCCAGTTTTACAATGTCTGGAAACTTCTCCCATTGTACATGCAGCTGATCATGTGAATTGTGGTTGCATAAAATTTGTGTCTGGTGCTATTGAGAGCACTAACTTTCATTTTGAGGTCCCTTTTGAGTAAATCACATAAAAAGAGACTTGTGCACTTACTGCTTGCACACAAACTGCTCTGTGCTGTAGGTCTGGTGGGTGGGAGCCTTTCTGCAATTTGCATCTCTTTTGCTACTGCCACCCCAGCAAATGGGGTTGCCCCAAACGTAGGCTGGAGCTGGATTACAGTTCATGGATGATTGCTGATGCTGTATTAGGTTAAACACCACTGAAAAGCACTGCCTCAGCCATACAGTTAGCTGTTTCACAAGAAAATAGTTTGGATGGAAGCTGAATCTGAATGAAACCAAGAGTAGTTTTGTTACTGACTTTACCAGAGATGTTTTCTCCACTGTAGCATTCCTATGTCCTTGTCACTGTCCTCCTTCACATGCTGCTTCTACCAAAGCTCTGTAGAAAGGAACCATAGCAGCAGCCTTTTAGCAGTACCAGATGTTCTTTGCACATCCTTGCCTAATCCAGGAGAAGCAGGCTTGGATCCTGAACCACAATTTTGATAGCTGTGCAAGGAGATTTAACATATGTCAGCTTCAGAACATTTGAGATGTTTACAAACATTTAGATACCTTCTCAGATAAAGGATTCTAGAGAAAGGCAATGTTTTCTATTAAAAATTAGGAACACGAGAAACAGACAAGGAACTAACTAAAAAATTTGCCATCTTCGTAAAACAAACACACTAGAAAGAACATATTGAGCTCTCATTTAATGATACAACCACCACTTGAAGGCAACTAGATATGCAGGTAACCACAGAGTACCCCACAGGAAATCTGTGTGAGCCTTCATTTCCTATTTGAGTAATTTGTACAACTTTTGTTTTTCCCTCACTGTTTCTGCAGTCCTGCATGGCAAGGTCACTGATGGACTCCAACCCAGGCAGCTTATGCTGGGGCTCAACAGAGAAACTGTCCCCCAGTGCAGTGCCCATTGGCACTGCAACACACCAGAGGCATACAGCAACCTCAAGAGTGTCCAGTTTCCCTTTGGAGAGCTTTCTGCAGCCCTCATTTGGCAGCTCACCTTAAGAGTTTAATTGTGCTCTGTGCCATGGTGATATTTTTCTTCCCACTTCTCAGCCTTCCACAGCCTCAGCCCATCAGTGGTTTTATCTCTTGAGGCATTAAGCAAGTTGCTTTCCTCTCTTTACTCCAGCATTTCTAGGGCTGCATTTCAGAAAATGCCTTTTAAAGACTGACAGGTTAGCTAAAGGTAAAATATGTGTGTGTGTGTACATATATACAAACAGCCCCAGTGCATGTCCTTTTCCAATCCAGTCTCCAGTCAGTCCCAAAATTATCTCCGTGCTGACCTCAGGGGCCTGTCACTTTGCCAAGCACATGTTTTTCCAAAGCACACATGGACCATCTAACTGTCCAAATTACTTTTGGCACTACCAGGAGAATAGCTGGCCTATCATGACTACCCTCTGACCCATCCCCTTTTCCTCCTTGTCCTCCTTGTCTGAATACTTTACTTCAAAATTTTTATTCCTTTCAATGCACAGAGGAAAAAGGAAGATGCATGAAGTGCTCACATACATGCAGTCTGACCCTCTGTCTCCAGCTCTCATCACCTTTGTGTGCACTCTCCCTGCTATCTTTGTTTAGTGACAACTTGATGTGAGCTGTTGCTAAATTCTATGCGGTTGAATGCTCAGCACTTGGCACACTTGGCCCTGACACTGAAACATCTGGGCTGCAATTTCTACAGTAACACAATACAAAACTATACGTCCTCTCTATCAAACTTCCCCTTCAGGACCTCTAAATATTCTTCCAATTATACAGTCCTTTTATTTTCCACTTTCCTTGCTTCTCAAAATCACAGTTCTATTGTTTCCATATGGTGTGAGAACACTATGTCCAAATATTCCAGGTGACAAAATACTACTAATTTCATACAAGTGCTTTAATTTTTATCACTTTCTAAAGACTGAGCTTAAACACTTCAAGTTTCAAAAGCACACACTGCTCTATAAACCGTATGTCAAATACCAAATAAAGTTCCTGAGATTTTTTAAAAACAAAGTTCGAAAATGAAACTCCCATCCTCCTCTTCCAACTGTTTTTAATCAAGGACAGTATGAAATAAGTTATCCAAGTTCAGAATGAAAAAAAGAGAAAGCACAATTACTTGGAGATGAAATCTTAAGATTAAAACCCTTTTGATTCCTTGAGCTGTCTGACAAACATTTCTGTAGGACAGGAACTGCAACAAGATGTTATGAAATATTTATGTCAGTTTGTAACATGCGTGACCACACGTTGGTCAAGCCAGCTGAGCTGTTCATTATTGCTAGGAAGCTGTAAATCACCCCTCTGGCAAACCTTCACATGAGTTTCGAAATAAGTTGGTTCTGTTCTTGATCCCATTAGATGCTATAGCTTAAAATGCAAACAATATTATTGTTGGCACGGCTGCTGCCTGTCCACCTCAGCTCAATTACTCCAGCCTGTCCTAGTTTAAACAAGTATTGTCCGAGGCCAAAGCAGTGGTTTCCTTCCTCCAGTGGAACATCCATTCCTCTGTACCCGAAACAATTTGGCTAAATGACACAAAGATGAAGCGTGACTGCAGTAAATGGTAACAAGCAGTCCAGGCTCTTTGAATACACAAGTGTTATCCCAAAATAATTTCATATATGGGCAATCAGGTAAAGATTACTGTTAAAGATTGATTTCACTCATGAACCTCAGTCAGGAGACACCAGTCAAAACTCCAAACCTGCTATTCGAAGTGGGGTTTCAACTTAATAATAACTGCCTTCCTCAAATGGGATGTTGCAGTGTGGGGACCATTGGAGGCAGAGCCAGAGTCTGCAAATACTGGGATTGCTGACATGATTTTCACCCATGATCTGCCATGAAACACCTGTAGGCAGGGCATATCTTTGGCAATAGACACCTCAAACTCAGGTTTGAGGCCTAGGTTTTGATTCTCCTCTGCCTGGCACTACAGTAATGCAGCAACATCAGAGTAAAGCAAATGTAAAATGATTTTTAACTTCTCAGTGTTTGAAATAAATGAATGTCTGGATAGTCAGAGCTGAAAAGTTGGATATTGACCCTTAAAAATAAAAAGGGCACTTATAGGAAGGATGGGGACAGACTTTTTAGTAGGGGTTGTTGTGATAGGACAAGGGCTAGTGGTTTTAGACTGAAAGAGGGTAAGTTTAGATTGGACATAAGGAAGACTTTTTGTTAGAATAACATTCATATTTTTTTACAAGGGCATGTAGTGACAGGACAAGGGGGGATGGCTTTAAACTGAAAGAGGGCAGGTTTCAATTAGATATAGGAAGAAATTGTTTCCTGCGAGGGTGGTGAGACACTGTAAAAGGTTGCCCAGAGAAGCTGTGGATGCCCCATCCCTGAAAATGTTCAAGGCCACTTTGGATAGGGCTTTGAGGAACCTGTCTAGTGGGTGACCTCCTAAACCCATGACAGGGGGTTGGAACTAGATGATCTTTAAGGCCTCATCCAACCCAATCCAAGAGTCTGTGTTCTGGGGAAAACAAGGCTACAATTCACCATCAGTATGATTTTGGCAGCTGTCAATGGCTATGTGGAGTTTTATCATATCCAGCATGTTCCTCCTGGGCCTGAAACTCAGCTGTAAGAAGCTGTCACACTATCTATGAAATCTGAGTGAGGGAGCACTCCTGAACTTGTAGGCTACCATTATGTTTAGCATTGAACAAAACCTAACAAGTCACACTCTACTTTTTTATTCCTCACAATAAAAGCATGGTTGTCAGAGTGTGTCCATGTGGCATGTCTTTTGTGTGTTTACAAAAGCTTTGTCTTCTGTCCCATCAGTGCACAGAAGTGCTGACTTCTTCAGGTCAGTCATTAGCCAACATCATTTACTTTCTGGCAGTGTATTCTGCCACACAGCAGCATCCTTCCCAAACCCAGGAGAAAATGTTGGCAGTTTTGACTGACTGATCCATGACTGATTGTGATGAACTAAGGATTCTTTTGGAGGGAGGTCCTGAAGCTGAGCAGCACCCCAGGGAGTAACTGAACAGTTATTTAAGAATGCGCATACAACGGCATCAGCAGCCTCTCCGGTAAATAAAAGCCATAAACTGGACAAAACCCATGAGCCAGAGAGATGCAATCCCAATCCTGATACTGGTGTGGGCAAACAAAGGTTTTTTTGTGCAGCTCTCTAATAGTATGCAATGGTCAGGAGGAAGCCAGTGGGATACTTCAGCCCCCACAGTAGGGTCAGCACTGCCCCAGGAGCTGACTCAGTCTTTCCAGAGCCCAAGGGAAGTTCCCAGTTACTTGGACACAAGCATTTCCAAGCTCAAGTGCATTTCCATTCCTAGAGCAGTTTCTACTGTTTTGTAAAAACACAGATGTAGCATGCTTCTTCTGTCCTCTCTCTCTTTTCTGATTTTCTTTCACAGAAAATGCAAAGAAGTTTATGTGACAGAGGTGATAATGAATGTCAGGTAATCTCGTGGCTGTTGTTATTTCCAGGATGTATCACTCAGAGCTTTCAAGAACGTCAGTGAACATTTTGCTTGGGCTGCAGTACTGACACACTGTCATTGTATTTCCTCTGATGACTTCCTGAAGCAAGGTTTTTGTTTTTTCTAGGTGATAGCAGATATATGTGTTCCAGAAGCTAAGGAAATGAACACCATTAGTGCCAAACCTGCAGGATGAACCTGATTGCTGCTTCAGCACACAATTAAAAAAAACTTGCACTAAAGGTTGATTATTTTCAGTAACTTGTTACTAGTACTTTCATGATAGCATTCTGTGTACAAATAATGTCAGCAATAAAGAAAGATAATCCTTTAGACAGTTCTTCCACACTTATTGTTCTAGGCTGTGTTGGGCAACTTGGTACACACTGATTTAAAGATCACAAAATCACGCTTGCTGGCACAGAGTGGTGACCTGCTCCCTTTGGGACAGTGGCTGTTGGTAGTCCACCAGCCTCCTGTTTCAAGTGTACACACTGTATTTCAGCCAACAATGTTAAACCTTGCTTCTTAAAGAAATCAATCTTTCAAGTTGCTTCCAACCCATACTAAGATTTAGTGGACTGAGCCCTTGGATACAGATTGAATTTTGACTTAGAGCTTGGTCTCTGAATGACCACAACCTCTGGTGTGCTGAGACAGGGCAAATATTACATCCCAAGGCAAACTGTGTGCAAGCTTCATATATGTTGTCAAAGATACCTAGCTCTGGAAGAAGCTTTCAGAGAATGTCAAGAAGATCCTTGGTGTGACCTTCTGGAAATAACTAAATGCCTTTCCCTTCAGCAACAGTACCCCTAACAACTTGAAACAACCTTTTATTCCTAAACCTCTATCAACTCAACTCTTCAAAAACACAAAGCACAACAGAGAGCTTAACCACAGATGGAGTCTGAACTTCCCAAGGAAGGAGAGCGGTGTCTCCATGTCTGAGTCACAGGGTGACAATCAGTGATAAGAAGTGTAAAGATGACCAGTTGCTTGTCTTAAGACAAAAGCACTGAGTTAATCCTTCTGCTAGAATAAATTTTAAAAATGAAATCTTTAAAATCAGTTTAGAAATTTGTCTGAAAGCCATCTCTTCTGCCCAAAGCTTGCAGATTTGTTCTGAGCCTAATGCAGGCCTTGACTTAGCAGCAGGCCAGGGTGGAAATTATGAAGCTGACATTTAGGGCTGGCAAAATCAAAGCCTGTATGTATTAAAAAAGAAAACAAAGTGGAATAAGCTTCCTTTGTTGCTTGGCCAGAGAGTCTGGCTTAGCATGTAGCCCGACCCTTCTTTCCAGCTTAAAAGAAACTGGAGTCTAGTCGTACAAACCTGGCTCCACAGCAAAACTCATGTTGAATCCAGAGCAATAGATATGATAAGTCTTTGGAATTTCTTTGCTAGACAAAAAACATAAATGTAAACATTGACAATACTACATTATTATTAAAAAATAAAGCCTTCTTTAAATGAAAGTTGAAGCAATACAAGACATCCCAAGGTTTAATCATACTAAACCTGCAAGGTCCTGTAAGACTGAGGGAGTCGGACTCAGTGATCCTTATGGGTCACTTCCAGCTAGAGATACATGATTCTGTGATCTTACAGACTTAAGGTTTTAAAAATAAATGTAACTTTTGTAGCAAAAGAAAATTTGCATTATTAAGCTACATGTCTAGGAAGAAATCTCATGCTTTTTAATTTATGCAGAAACAACAGAGCCAAATTCAGTATTGGGTACTGGATGTAACAAATGCCAATGAGGTGCTGTCTTTCAAACGTAAATATTTTATTTTCTGCTATTCTGAAATGGCCTCAACTTAGTGTCTTTGGATTTGAATTTAGCAAGCAGGTACAATATTTTATCTCCATTTGAGCTAGCCACAATCATATTTGATAAAGGAGAACTGGTTTTCCTTCGCCATTCTTTTACCAAGAAAATGAATCAAAAATAAAATCCATTTAGTCAAAATGAAAATGAAATGAAAATAAAATAACATTTTCTTCATGAAAACAGAGTGCCACTTTCCAAGTGTATTTAGGTATTGTAGATGCATTAATATGCATTGGATTATCAAAGATATGTTAATATAATGTCTCTAATTTGCATTGTGTTCAGATACCAGAGATTTAATATAGCTCTGCCTAAATACTTCCACAAATCTGACTGAAAAGATAGTAAGAAGCAACATATTCTCTATTTGCTGTATTTTATTTATTTTATAAACTAGGTTTTCTCATAACTTTATCCTGTGAGGCTGGGTACACACACACATACACACACACAAAAAAAAAAAAAGCCACAAAAATTTATTTGAAAGAGACCTTGCCAAATAGCCCTAATATAAAATCAGAATAAAAGCATCTGGGAAAGGAAAAGAGAATACATATGAATGGATCTAGACAAGCTATCTGGCTGCTCAATTTAAAACAATGTCTTGGGGCTATCTTCTGATAACAAGAACTTGCTTACAGCCATACACATGCATAAGCATTGCCAGCAAAGGAGAAAGAACATTAAGGAAAATAAAGACAAAACACAAAATCAGGTTTCCTTCTTGTTACAGGTCAGACCTCAGTGAGCCAGTATTTCCCTGCAGATCATTTTCTCCAGCTGGATGCTCCTTCTGCACCACAGTGCTGTAACTTGTGAGTCCCTTTTGCTACAGGGGTTCATTTTGTTGAGGGGGCTACGTGAGTTTTTCTAGATGTGTAGTTTGTTGGACAACCACGTTCCTCACCTTCTACTTTTGAGACCTCCTCTGCAACTTCTAAGGCTCAGAACACCCCAGCTTATTAAAAGGCATTGATAGTTTTGTTAATGAGTCTGGAATCAGTTGGAGGTTAGGGTCCCTAAGAAAAGTGCTAAAAGTAAAATGGCATTTCGAGAAAGCCTTTACCAGTTGATTTCTTCTATTAAGCCATGAACAAACAAAAAGAAAAAAACAAGTTAAAAGTGAATACACAACATATTTTTCATATGGAGCCATGTAAATGAACCTTTTCTGTTCATTTTTTTGTTGTTTGTTTAGAGGAAGAGAAAACTATGCGCAGGTATTAAATTGTACCGATGAGACAGACATACTCTGTTCGTGTGGTTTTGTCAGCAAACATTTGATTACTTGGAGCTTTCTTTAGAGCCTGGAGCAGAGCCAGGTGGTGACTAGTGGTGGCACTGAAAGAAGAGGAACACGGTGGAAGTCAGTCACCAGAAGAGACCTTTCTTTGCTCGTGCTTTGCCAAGTTGCTTGACAACGTGGCTGATGGAAACAGCTTCTTTTCATCAGTTACAATGCAATTCTTTCAGGCTCTTTCTCAGCTCAGCCTTATTGTCAGCCCTGTACACAACCCAGTGCTGAGTTTTGCAATGAAGTCACCATAGAAATGGCATGATGAGCATGTACTGACCTCCCAACTGTGTTTCCTGGTCCTGAAATAAATTTGAGCTCAGTTATTACGGTGCCTCTGATTTAATAATTGGCTTTTGGGAGACACTCAAATGCTTCAATTGGAATCTTTTCTTAGGGTCAAATCCTGTCTCTTATTGTAGCCTATGGGAATTCTGCCACTGGACTTTAATGAGACAACAATTTGGCCATTAATCCATGAAAATTTGCTACTCTAGTTCACACTGCCCTCCCATTTAGGACCCTGTTGTTCAATTCACTCTGAACCAGCTTGTTTTCACTTTCAAGATAATTGTGCAGACTAAAGAGTAATTCAAACAACAAATTCAGCAAGAACAGGCATTAGCTGCATTAACTGTATGGCTGCTGGCTGGACACTGCTAGCCCCCACTGCAGAATCTTCCTGAACCTGCTAACAGTCATTTAGTCACTGAAAAGTAATTTAAACAACAAGACAATAAAAGCACCATAAATAAGGAGTTTCTATTGTGCACAGCCTAGAACCATGAATATCTTCCACCTCCAAGAGAGAGAAGCCAATTCTTTAGGTCAGGAAACATCAAGGATCAAATTCTCTCTATTTGTATATGAGATACATATACATGTTATATGTATATATAACATATAACATGTTATATATTTCCCTGCAGATCATTTACTCCAGCAGGATGCTCTTCCTGCACCACACTGCTGTAACTTGTGAGTCGCTTTCGCTACAGGGGTTCATGTTACTGGGAGTGTACCTTAGGGCACACCTTCCAAACTGCCTCTTGCACATCCTGGCTGACTTCTGTAAGCTTCTGTCTATCATAACATATTGCATTTTTGTAGTCTTGTTCGAGTCGTAGCTCTCTGATAATCTTCAAGCAGCATGCAAATGTTCTTTTAGAACGGTCTGTACAGCGCTGTTCAGCAGCTGCAGATGTGTTCCTAACCACTCTTCACACACCTGCTTAGAGGCAATTCATGGACTCCTGGTGTTTACAGATTAAACACCAGTGGTACAGAAAATACTGCAGATTTTCAGAGGTGACCGAGATCACAGTAACCACCACTAATTTCAAGTCTATTAGATAACTTTTCCTACCTTGGCAATTGCTCATTGCTCTTGTTCACAGCTGATTTTAAGAAGTTACACTACTGGACTTCATTCCTACAACATTTTGCAGCACCTAGAGAAACGCCTTTATAAATACAATGGCAGATTTCTCTGTGTGGAAGAGGGTTGAATAAAAGAATATCCAGGTTTCTGTGTCTCTGGTTAATAAAACATAGCATTTCTCTCCTGTTGCCTCTCATCGATCCTGTTTAAGTGGTCTGGCACGCTCTGAAAATGCACAAGAGCTCTATTATGTACAGGCAGTAGGTACAGCAGGTTTCACTGGACTGTAACTGATTTGTTTCAGATGAAGGGATGCTGTTAACCACCACTGTGAATATAATTGCTTAGTTGATTTCCACATTCTTGTCATTGTTGGCCTGACTACTGCAAGAACAAGCTGGTAAGGAATTCCCTACTGCTGGTTAAAAAAAAAAAAAGGAAAAAAAGGAAGTCTTCAGGTCAAACTAGACATGCCCACACCAGAGGCAATACAAATATGCCTTTTCACCATTTCACTGCTTGTCCTTTGTTCCTTCTTTAGACCATAACCAGACTCCAGATGAAGAGGGAAAGGGACCTGTGCATATGGTCAGAATACAGAGGTGCCACCTCTGAGCTCTGGGATGAACAATATCTGATTCCTTCTGTGACATGTGGCAGAGAGCTCAGAAGTCTTTAGCAGACTTTCGGTGCTGGTTGTTGCTCGTAGTCCGTCCTTACACAAAACACACCTCTGCTCCTGATGTGTTACCTCTGTAGCATGTCCTGTGCTATGAAGTTTGTGGGAAAGCCCCCAGATTTCAGCTGAAATCAGAGCTGGGTGCTTCCACCAGAGCATAAAAAAAAAAAGACAGTCAATTTATCACACTGGGTCTTACCGGTTCTGGATTTGGTTCCCTCCTCTGTCACAGGCTCAGACCAGAGTGTTTCCATTGTGAAGTCTGGTAGCACCTGCAGCCTCCAGGAAAGACTGATCCCTGCCTGTGCCAGACGTTATACATACATGGGATCCATGGGTTCTGATTTAAAGGTTGTTGAGCAGCATAGCACTAGGAGTGGGTGTGCTACAGGGAAGATATTTGCAAAAGTGTAACAGGAAAAGTCTGGTAGTCCATGGGTCCTGGGTATCCAGGAGACCTTAACATCTCTCTATTGCCAATTCCCACTACATTTTTAACCTGCATTCTTTGGATTTTTGTTAACTTCGTCTCTCCCATGGAAAGCTCACCTGCACAGCCTTCCTCCTCTGACTTATTCTTTTCAAAACACCAGAAATGAAGGCCTTCTGTTTTTACAGAGGCTTTTGGACATAATTTTTCCCTCTATCTGACATCTAACGTCAAGTGTATACATAATTCTTTATAGACTGGGACTCCTAAGCCTGCATTCTCACCATTTAACTTATAACCTTTGTCATTATTATCTACATATGGGATGTAGCGTATTATTCATTTCTCAGTAAAACTCCTTGGAAAATAAGGTGGGAACACTATCATTTACAGCCTTTTGAACATTTTACGTGGTTTAAGTAATTAACCAACATAAATTCTCCCTATGAAAAAAAACCAAACCAAACCAAAAACCCACTGTGGTGAGACACAGCCCTTTACAGAAACAGCTTGACAGCACTGACAACTATGCTTGCAAGCTTTGCTTACCAGCAGCAGACACATATGCTCAATGCACTCCAGGTACCAGGAGAGGACTGTAACTTGCAGGCTGACTGAAAGAAAAGCAGCCTATTTCTTTTCAATAAATGCGAAGGTGTTGTTCTGGACTACGAACAAACCCTTAAAAACATTCATATTAGAACAGCCCTTGTCACATATCACAGCCTTAGGGTCTAAAAAAGATACAGGAGATCAAAACAAAGCCATGAAAAAAGGTGGGCTCTGTCCCAAAGAGACAACTTGTACAGAGATGCAGGAGACAGCAGAGGAGCAGGACTGATTAGCATGATGAGCTTCACCCTCAGCACAAGCCTCGCAGTGCTCTCAGCACACCCGCTGCCAAGTCAGTAAGTCAGCTCAAAAATATTTGTTATGTTAAAGTGATCCCCTGTGCAAGTCGTTTCAGTGTAGGACGACATTCGTCTCAGAGGTAAAACACAAAGGATCTTTGGCTGAATTCTTATTGTGAGTGACACAAAGAAAAGCCCCTCGCCATAGGACACCGATTTATTGCCTATGGCCCCATTGAAATGTCTGCATAGAAAATCAGGCTACTCCCATCGAGTTGCATGACACCCAGCTGGGCATGCCGTGCAAATGAGGAGCTCACAGTGCCAGCTTTGGCAGTCGCCAGGCCTGCTGAGGACAGACATGGCTAAGCAGGACAATCCTCCTATAGCATAACACAGTCAAGGGATGCTCCCTTGGAGGGATAACATTGAAGAGACCCTATGGATCTATACAGCAGAGTGGAAAAGAGAGCATGTTGTTCTTTGTAAGAGCAAGGAAGACTGAGGAAGAGATGTTCCAGATTTCTGTCTTGCTTCACGTAATTGGGATGCACTACCAGCTGCAGGAGGTATGTAACTAGCATAAATTACTGCATCATTAGCTACCTAATAGGTAACTCTTGCTCTTAGAATTAACTGGGTGAGCCAGGAAGGGCAGAATAAAAGTGGACAATGACACTGTATTAGATGTTTTCCTTCTAATCCATTCAGTAGCAGCATTAAACCACCCCCATCTGAACGCTACAAGGAAAAGTTTTGAGATGGCAAAGGGCACACCAAAGGGTACAGATGGCTCCTAGTAATATTCTGTCACCAGGGACCTTGTATTGAATCCTATTACATTCTTTCACATATTTTGTGAAAACATCACTGATCCTACAAATCTGACATAGTAAATAAGTTAAACAATAAACTCATTTTCCCAATAGCTCACTTCCCATATGCATTTTACTGTGAACACAAAGGCATTTCAGCTTTCTGGCACTGCTGCCATGCAAAGTTCACAAGCTGAATTTCATGGTCTGTGTCTGAAATGAGCAAAATGAGTTCTCAGTTTTACTGCATCAAAGGAAGTTTCTCCAGACTGCAGAAGTGCATTCAAACATGGATGTTCAGTTTCAGCCACACAGGAAGGGCTGAGAAACACATGCAAAGCATGCTCCTGCCAGCACAGCCCTTCAGGGAGGTGACAGGCTAAAGGTTTACAGCACTTTCCCTAAAACAGGACAGGAATTAAATTGTTGTTTCTATACTTTACAAAAAGTTAAAGAAAGACTCAAAGGCCAGTGGTAAGCAGATGGAACCCACCAAATACTTTGCAAATTTCCTCCCCTCCTTGAACCACCATGGCACCTTTGGGGGACATCTCTTCTAGTGAGACCCAGAGAAGTTGTTTTGGAGGTGGTACCAACTGAGAAAATCCTGCCCAAACAGACTATAAAGTACAGGAAGTCTAGCTTCCAGGTCCAGGCACAGAGCAGGACACAAATGTGTACCTGCAAGAAAAGCAATGATTTTGAGAGACGTGCCGCTTAAGGACATGGTTTAGTGATGGACTTGGCAGTGCTGTGCTAACAGCTGGACTTGATCTTAAAGGTCTTTTCCCGCCTAAACAATTCTATGATTCTCTATCAGTAGCTTAACTTGGTCAGGGAGTTATTTTTTGAGAAGTTGGTTCAGTGTTTCAGCTTTGGTGGTACTCGAAGTTCTTTCTAATGTGGAAAAAATGAGAGAAAGCAGAAAATACTACAAAGGAATGGCAGAGGCTCATATTGCAGGCTGCTTTGAATCAGGAGTCAAGATCTGACAATAAATAAAAGAAGCCACGGAATGAGGATCACCTGTGAACTGCTCTGACCACAAAGACTGGTTAGATACATTACAAAAAAAACGGAGAAAGAATAGCAGCACACAGAAAAGCCAGAAACAAAGCAAAAATGCTTCAGGTTAATTCAGACACAGAATTCTAAAAGCCTAGCTGAAATGACAGCTGTATGACATTTCAGCATAAGGAAGACCATGCACTGGAGCTGTAATGCAAAAAGATGCTGAGAATATGCAGATACACTGAGTAAACCTTTAGAGACACACAGAGTGCTTGCTTACATTGGGATGGAGGTTGCTGCAGCTTACAGTGGTCCAAAAAGGTAGGAAATTAAATACAAGTTCACCATCCTAGGCACACAAGGATAAGCTAAGAGCTAGATAGCCTTAAGAAAGGTCACATAAAATTGTATCTGAAATGGGCTAATCTGTAGCTTGAAGAGAAAGGACAGCAGTTTGGAAAGACATTTGCATGTAGAGAAATATAAAATGTACATCACACATAGGCGATGGTAGTTGCACTTGTAGTTATGGTTAAGGTCAAAGGAAAAGAAAGGGACAAACAGCAGGAGATCTTCCCCCAAGAAGTCTCCTAGTGAGAAGAAAATAAAAATGTGATGAGAGATGTATAAGTAGAGGCAAACAGCTACAGATGGCAAAGAATGATGGGACTTAAAGAACAGAGATGTCATGGACTTTGTTGAAGTTGGCAGAGATTGGAATAGAAAGAAGGGTGTAAAATACTGTCTTTGAGGTTTTTTCCCAAAGACAAGGAGGTCTTGTCGCTAGAAATGTTTCTCCCAGCAGGAATATGCAGTATTTACCACAGAGTTATTTAGACCACAGAGAAATGCTCCATTTGAACTTCTATCAAAGGAGACAAAACTTCCATATCATTAGGATCTGGTCCTACCCCACTAATTTCTCATTCCTGGTGTCATACCTCTTTCCTCTGAAAAAGAAAAAAAGAGAAAAAAGTGATGCAAAGGATTTATGACTTTCTTAAAGCACAGCTCAGCTGTAAATAGGAGACAGGGAGAAACTTGCATGGAAAGACACCAAAACATCAGAAAGGGGTGAAGTAGAGACCACGGAATGACAATATCTTTGAGTGCATAACTCCTGTCTCATGAAAACATTTTGATGTGAAAAGCTTATAATTGCCTTAAAATACCCATAAGGTATGAAGCCTTGCACTTCTTAGAAATTAATATCTAGCCTTCAAAAACCTTACCAAGGAACCTGCCCTGTTCAAAAGGTCTCTGCATCCACTTCTACATGGAGCCTACCAAGGGGACAACACCACCAGCAGCAGCAATACTGGGAATGCCCCTGTGGCATCTGGAGGAAGGTCTAAAGCTCAGACAGCAATCTCCTGCAACCAACATCAGAGTTGAAGGCAGCTGTCAAGAGGGAAGATTCCACACAACTTGGAGTTCTTCTCTCTTTCTCTTGATTCCTTCTGAATCCTGAGCAGCTCATGAGGGCAATTCTGCAGTCCAAAGATAAAACAATTTGAACACTTATAACATGGTGGTTATTGAATATTTCCCCCAGTAGTGTGCATATCTGTTTATAGTGCCCTTGACTAATGGAGGTCCTTCCCTATGCTGAACCTATAGGACAGCATATTTTAACAAGGTATTCATTTTGTATTAAAAAAGCATCCCTTAACTGTAGCCAGATGTCCACTGAACTCTGCAAATACACTTTTTCTACCAGTGCCACTTGGTTTACTCTTACATCTGTTGCGTAGCTCAGGAATTAGTAGAATGTAAAAAGTTTTATGAATTCCCTCTGCTCTCATTCAGTGTTAATGTATTCAACATGTTTTTCTAAAACCACATGCACGTTTTTTCCATTTCTTCTAATTTACTTGCATAACTTAACTCCCAAAGCTAACCTGGAAAATTCACAGAAATTGGAGACAAACCCCATCCACCTATATAAAAGCTTGGTCCATTTTTTGTTCCAGAGAGGATCATTTCCAAAGGGTGAAATCTGACCTGACTGAAGTTAAGTGCAAAACTTTGAGGGGCATCATTAAAAGCAAGTTTGTCTCAAAACTACCCCCAAGACTCTTCCCTCACCCCTGTTATTTATGGTTATGACACACCATTCACTCTTTACGAACATGTTTGAATCAGTATTCAGAAGTTTAAAGCTCCTTGGACTGTACTCAAGCTTATACACACCATAATGGCATCACGGAATTATTAGCATCTTGGTTTGTTATTTTCCTAGACATTTCTTTTCTGTCTGAGACTGAACTTTCCATCTTATTTTCCCCCCTTTAATATTAAGAAGTAAGCATTGCTGTCAGATTTGCCAAATAAATCCCAAATAATCTTGGATTTTTTTTGAAAATGAGCGAGGGAAAAAATGACAAACTGTATTTACCATCTTACTCTATTGTGTGAAGCCCTAATTGCTTCATATTCAGCATAAATAGTAATTTTGTTCTTTAAAGTAAATTCTGACCTGTTTTCAATTTTCTTCTTGGTTAAAAAGGTGGTTGGTTGTTCATAGAAGGAGGGAGAAAGCAAGTACTCAGAGTTGCCTATCTGGTACAGATGTAAAAAAAGAGGTTATGAAAATCAGTGAGCAGGAATTTGTTGTTTCGGATGCTGCACTTCCATCATTCTGATTTCAGGCTGTGCTCAGTGCCAACATAAATCCAGAGAGCAGCAGCCTCTGCACATCTTGTGCTTCCAGCAGAACTTGCTGCTTTAATGAAAGTGAATTCCTGTGCACACTGTTCCCCAGCTGAATGCTTCAATGGGCAAATCCAGCTCCTCTCTCCTTGCCAATGTCCTGCTGACATAGCCCACATAATGACACTGCATGTTGGCACAGGGTAGGAAATACATCTGGATGAGTTTCTATGTCCAATTCTGTAGTCATGAGCCAATTGGTTTTTTGCCAAATGCTTCTTGCCCTATTAGTTCTACTGGGGTGGGGAAAGGAAACATATGATTATTGATCTGCCTGAAGAGATTAGGTTACCTTCAAGTGGCCTTGGGAGAGGATTAATTTCGTTCCCACTAAATCAAGCTTCCATGAGAATGTCCCACAGCCCATACACCCTTTGGGTTTAAGGTCTGCTCAGCTGCAAAGTTCCTTCCTTTTACTCATAGGAAGGAAAAGGGGTTGAAGGGGGCAACTCCTCATAAGGCAAGATGAGCTACACCTCCACCTCTCTGGACAGACCTTTTCTTTAGTGTTAACAATCTCCATGTTAGAAGTTCCACATCACCTATTTGGTTCATGTCAGAAAACCGTCCTGTTGTCCAGCCCTCACTTGCAGTGAAGCTCACTACCTCCCATCATGTCTCCCATAGCTACAAAAACCAACTTATCCCTCTGTGTTTCTGCCCCACTTCAGATATGTGAAGACCACAGTCCTTTCTGGAACATACCTCCAGCTTCTGACCAAGGGGCCACATCTCTTTGGAAGTGCTGTGGGCCAAATGGTGCGTGGCACCCAGCTCAATTGCACAGGCCAAAGGGAGGAGAAGGTTCACTAAATGCATCTTGCAAAGAACAACCCAATCTTTACAAACTCATATGAAGACTGAATATTTTTTTTCACAACAGTATGAGATTGCTGTCTTCTGTTTGGTTTGAGATCTGCCAAAACCCCTCCAATCCCCCTTCAGACCCTTTCCTGCAGATGTGCTCCCTGGCTGGATTTCTCCCCTCAGCTTGTGTTTGCACTTTTGATTATAGCAAATCAACTTCACATATGTATCCTTTTTCATGTAATTCCTGCAGTTTGTGCAAGTCCTTTCGAGTTCTAGTTCTGCCCTCAGAGTGCCCACAGACACTCCATAGCTTGTTGTCATCAGCAAACGTAATGAAAAAATACCGAATTGCATTGCTTTAAAATCCCTGCTAATTCAAACCCTACAATACACAGAAAGCAGTGAAAAACACAGAAAATAGAGCCCTCTGTTATGTCACTGCTGGCATCTAAATTTCTAACAGCCAGCTTAAAGGAATAATTTCTTAGTTTCTGTGTTCTGCCATGGAAAAGTGCATGAACCATGATGGAAGGTTCTTCTGGTCTCAGTAAACTCAGGAAGAGTTTACTGCTCCCAGTGCCAACAACATTCCCATGATCTCAAGTAGCAGCTGATAAATGCAGATTGCTCAGGTCTCCTGAGTCCACAAGAACTTAGAGGGAGCAGTGAGTACAATGAAAAAGCAGGTAACATTACCATGGAGTCATTTTACTATATAATTTCTTTATTGTTTACTGTATCATATCTATCAAAACCACACAAAGCACAAGCTGTTCAGGCAAACAAAAAGTAAGTATTGCAACTGCCACTACCAGAAATGTTTGCTACACCTCACAATTCAGGAGAAAACTCCTAGACTGGATGCTTGGAAGAGCAGCAGGTTCCCATCAGAATGAGTCACTTGGCAGCTGCAGCCAAGAGAACTTCTGTACCACACTTCTTGGGGAGCAATGCAGGACTGGAAAAGGCAAAATGGAACAAACCATTGGTTTAATTCGTATACTGTGGCTGTTATAAAAGTGTAACAATCAGATGGAAAAATGTCTCCAAAAGCATGAAATGAAGCAAAAAATGGCTAAAGGAAATGCAGGCTATGTACATCGTTCTCTGTTTTCTACATCTTTTGTTTCCTGCCTTTGTTCTCTCCTTCCTCTTCCTTTAAGCTTAGGCATAGTGGTTACTACATCACTAGTGATGAGCACTCTTGAATTATCATTTCTTCGCACTACCATACATCACAGCCCTGTGCACAGCATCCAGGCAGTTCTCTGCTGTCTGGCATTACTGCCCATCTCCAGACATAGCTCTCAGCTGTGGCTGCAATCAGCTGGGACAGCTCAGGGCTGCAGGCAGCAGTAGCTGCCAGCTCACATCTGGAGCCAGCTGATGGCTGCTCCAGTCAGCTAAAAGACTTGTTCCTCATTGCAGGCTTCTAGCAATGCCACCCACAGCCCATGACTTTTACAGTTCCCCTGCAAATCCTCAGCACTGAAATGGAAAGAGATGCAGGGGGGCTTGGCGCCAGCTCCTCTCTGCACTAAGAAAAACCTTTTCTATCACCTTTATCTGCCTAGCCTTTTATGATCCTGCATCAGCCAATCTACAGACCAAATGCTGGATACAGTATCATTGCATTCAACACTAGCACTGAGGGAGTGAAAATTCCCCATTCCCTAATGTACAGCCAGGAAGGATAAACAACACAATTCAGCCTCACAAGGTCTCTTCTTCCAGACTTGGACAATAATCTAGTGGCAGTCAAGGAAAACTGGCAACAATCAAGAAGGCGTCTCCTGCCTCCCTATGGGAGCAGAGTAAATAAGAACATTAGGCTGTGTTTTCCCATTTCTCCTAGCCTCTCCAAAGGCCGTATCAAAAAGGGAGTAGGAAGCAAACAACTTGGTGAAGTGATCCTGCTGCAGTTCATCTGTCTTTTCAAAAGCTTGAGTCAGCAAGCTGTGGAGCTTGGAGCACTTGGCTTGGAAGTACATTAACCCCACGGAAGAGCACAGAAGCAGCAGCAGAGCCTCAGCATGCCACAGCAAGCTCCTCTCCACCACAGCACCTTGCTGCACTAGCAAAGTCCAGTGTTGTGTTTCTGAAAAGCTGGACTGTGCAGTGTGGGAACACATGTGATGGAGGGAAGGCAAGAGGTGCAGACAGGATGCAGAGCAGCCACAGTGGCACAGCTGGAATAGAAGTGGTGTCAGACCCAAGCAACCTGCTCAGGAGAGCAGGCTCTGACAGCAGTCAGCACCAGATGCTTGAAAAAGTGGGAAATGATTTGCAAAGATGGCAAATGGGCATCTGCTTTGCATCCAGTGGGTTTCCTTTCAAAGGTCTTTTGCCTGAACAGTTTATCTGTACCTACACATGTATTGGCTGAGATGTTCGTGCACTTGGTTTAAGAGGCTTGGGAAGTAGAAAACAAAGACCTGTATTGGTATTATGATTCTGCAATGCCCCAAACTTTCAAGTTAATTCAGTAAATAACAGGAAAATCCAGGGAACTACACAAAGTCTCTTAAATCTCAACCTTTCAAGTGAGTCTCACTTGAAAAAATAGGTGATGCTCCTCACTTCACTACTTCTTTCCACTTCCCCCTCCAACTCACAGGGGCTACTGCTGCCTCTTCAGCATCCAACTCAAGCACAGCAGAAATTCATCATACTGGTCTTACTGCCCCAGCTCTGTTCCTCCAACATGCAAGCAGAGCTCTGCACCAGGCTATGGCCCAGGTAGAGAAAACACTCTACTTCTTCCTGGAGTCCAGGTTTCCAATCCAGTACCTTTTCAATCTAATCTCAGGTAACTGTTAATTCTATATTAACTTTTAATTTCAACAATGCCCAGAATTTGATGGGTTTTATAAGCAATTTTCTTCTTCTTGTAACTTCACTATTGAAATTGTTGCAAGCTGGGAAGAAAAAAAAAAAGAGAGAAAGGGCAGGCCCAAAAATGTTTAGAAATCTCACGTTATGATGAAGTACAAAATAATTTTTATTTCATCAAAGCAAGAGATACGGGCTAAAACATCTGAATACTTTAGATTTCTGTACACAGGAGAATAGGAAAAAATTAGCAAACAACTCAGGTACCTACAAACAAAGGACAGAAATGAGTCATGGCAGGTCAAATAGCTAAACCCAGCTTTTCAGGCCAAACTGATCTGAATACAAATCAATGATGTCCAATTCTACAATTTACAGCTTAGTAGCATCTCCCTCTGGAATGTCAAAATAGCAACTCAATGCATAGTCCAGTGCTTTCACATTTCCCTAATGGAATTATTCACATGCTGAACAAAGCCTGAAAGGAGCCAGGCTAGGAGGAAAAAGTATGAATCTCACTAAATATTCGGTATTTAAAATGCAGGTCAGAGAACACAATTGAGTTTAATTAGAAAACTCAAACAGGACCCTGCATGTTAATGCACTTGCTCACTGCTTGGGTTCATTTCAAAGTGTTCCCACTTGATTGTCCTTGGAGACATTTGTGTTTGTATCTAACAAAGAAGATAAAAAATGACAGGAAATGTTTGTTCTGGGTGTATCTGTGTAAATCTGCTTTCAGCAAAGATGTTATTGCAGCCCTCCACTACAGCACTGAGTTCATAAGTCAGGAATGGTTAGACACTAATGCTGCGTGAATCTTCTTCCCTGGAAAACCCCTTACTAAACTGCATCCATAGCAAAATGTAGTTTCCAGGGCACTGGGATTTAACATTTAGAACTCTGGAAAATGTTGTCAAGAATTAGAGCAGTGACATAGATCTGTATCACAACCTGCCTGGAAATAATCAGGTTTTCAATTCCCAGCTGCAGTGCACAGGGATGCTGCTTACATGCACAGAGGCAATGATGATGTATTTACAAAATAAAACTTCACATGCTTTCATTTAGGATTATAAATAAAATTGCTTCTTGAAATCACTCAGTGTAATAATAAATCACAGTGGGGACTGTGTGAAGCACAGTCCCCACTGAGGCTCATCAGCTGCTCCTGTTAGTGCTACTCAAATATGATTATAGTGAAACAAGTTGGGTAGCATTCTTCTAGATAAATTTTTCAAACCCTTTAAAGTTTAGCCATTCACTATCTGGTTTTCAAAAGTTATCATTTAATATAAATCAGCAATTATTATTGCTAGATTTAGTATATTTTATAGAACAAAAAATAAAGATGTGTTGTGGCTTTTGTGGAAAAAAATTTAAGACACAAGTCAGAGCTGAATCAAACACAATGAAATATATTTAAGAAATGGTTTAGACTACTTAAGGCCAGGACTGTCCTGAAAGGAGCTACTAGGGGGTTATTGCCAGTATCCCTATGAAGAATTGACCTCCTTCCTTGTCCTTCCTAAAGACATTATATAAAGTACATATATAGGTCTAAGAAAAAAAAAGAAAATTAAATATTGACTGGAGGCACATAATGTTTGCAACAGACCTGAACAAAGAGCCCAGTGGGAATGGTCAAAAAAGTCTGAATGTTTTCAGACTACTACTATCTTTCTGTTGTGTTTGCAGTCCAAAAGTTTCAATGCTAAACTAATGTAGTGGATCTCAAATTTTCCTCACAGATCTCCTTTCCTCCAGAGAGACCTGTCCTGACTAGAAGATCTCACTTCTGCTTGCAAGGTGCAGTAACAGATGGAGGGCTGGAATCCTAGTGCTGAAGCAGTGCAGTGCAGTGAAGTTAAATGGAATCAAAAAAGATTATGAATAGAAGATTAACCTGTGTAGATGCTTGTTATTTCAGCTGAAGTAAATGCAACTAATAGCAAGTGGCAGCAAACACACGTATGTAAACTAAGGTTGTTAACACCAAAATAGGATGTAAATCATACTTTTGAAGAAATATTCAAGCCCATTTTAAAGCATTATCCACAGATATAGACATTAAAAAATAAACAAGTCACAGTAGCATAATAAGGTGAAGATCTGGAGGAATATCCTGTTCTGTTCTTTAGGACTGTCTCAGGCTCAAGAACAAATGTAAAGCTGGAAACTCAACATGGGATTGTCTTGTGGGACAGCCACCTATAAGGTGGTCAGTGTGTATATTTATTTATACAGTCTTATTTTGTGTTGCTTCTGCTGGGAAAATGCTGACTTAAGTGGTTGCTTATTGAAATAACTTAATATGCAGTTCACACACCTGGTTGAGAGTGGTGGATGTGGCTCATGCTCCTTGGTGTGACCCAGGTCCTTGGGGCAGGGCCAAGGAGTCCATCCACAGTTCAGTGCTCACCACTGTCCTTCCCACACTCTGCATTATGGAACCAGCCATGGGGACCTTTCTGAGTCTTAATCTCAGAGGATATCTTATCTTAGACAAGGTCTGCTGCTGCTAAAAGCTGTTCCACGAGGGGTATTCCCCCTCCACAAAGACTGAGTGCACTCCAGACCAGTCTCAATTTAAGACCCAATTTCAGCAGCTGCGGATTGGACTTGACAAAGGAACTACTCTCTATCCCATCTTCTTGCCCTTATTCTTTCTTGTGGTCATCAACCAATCCCATGCCCACTTGAGGAGTCAGTTTGGACACTGACATACCAAACAATTCTTCTCAGGAGGGACTAGCAGAGCTGTGACACCTCTCCAGTCACCCCTATGTGAAGAGCACACACTGCTCTTCAGAGAAGCAGACTGAAACATGGGACAACTGTTAATCACCTCATTTCAGTCAAACCTGACCCAAATAAAACCAGAATGTGCTTTTAAATCCCATAGCTCATAATTTGTGACTCTTTGACTTGAAGATGCCTGTGTGCTTGTATTTGGTCTAATGAGAGATCTTCCCTTTCCTGTCCTCAGCAAAATATTCTGGATTTCACTTTCCAGCAGTGCCACAGGAATTTGAGGGCTGCATTTTTCTTTCCCAATGGGGAGACAAAAGCTACCAAGCATCTCTACTCCTTTGAACCTTACAGACAAATTGAAAAAAAAAAAAATTCTCATTACTTGGGACATATTTTACCTCCTGCAAAGGGTGAAACAGGCCAAGCACAGAGATAGTTAAAAAACCAAACCCAGTCACCCTTCCTCCATCCTTGCAAACTCACTGGAGCCTTAAGCATTTCCAGAGAACTCCCACTGTGGGGAGCTACAGACCACAGTGCACTCGAATCATCCAGAAAGAAATAAAATTAAGGGGCTTTAATACAGCAGGTAGGAACGGCATGTCAGAGTTTCCTTCTGGAGAATGTGTAATAATTGCTGTGGTACACAGAGAGTCTCAAAGAGATGAGTACCCAGATGCCAGAACCAAGCTGGTCCCCTGAGCAAAAGGAAGGCAGATCCCCTTTTCGCATCTAAACTGCAGGTAGCTGATGCCCTGAAGGAATGTGAGCTTTTCCCTCCTTCAGAAATGCTTCTGGCTCTTTGTGTGCTGCTCCTGATAGAGGAAATCCCTTCCCAGCCCCCAGCAGGAGATCACTTTAGGCATGTGCACAGGCAGACAGCCTGCTATGCTAGCCAAAATAGGCTTTCTTAAATCCTGCACATTGACATCAGGTCGTGAGCTGATGTCTAAGAAAACTAGTAGAAAAATTCATAGCTGTAAACAGATGGCCCCATTTCACCTAGTAGAGAGCAATGAGGAAAACCAAATAACTGTCAGGTGAACACTTGAATGAAGCAAGGCAAAATAGCACAAAGATTTCAATATGAGCTAAACACAGAACTGAGAACTTAAGTTTCACATGAGCTTTTGGGTCCCAGCAAAAAGCCTCACACAGAAAGGAGTGACAACGCAACACAGAAAGCCATGGCAAAGTGGCAGCCTGTCCACCACAAGCAGATGAGAAGATAGCTGCAGGGCTGACTTGTATTTGAAGATTTAGCTCAAATACCCACTCACCTATAAGACTCTTGGGTGCACCAAGACACTGACCTCCCAAAAGGTCAAATTCTTAATAAGCATCAGAGTGAAGAAAGCACAAGAAATAGCCTGTTTTTCAAATTCCAGGCAGGACAAATCTACCCCATCAGCCATGGAGTGTCTGATGATGCCAAATTCAGCCCTGCTTGGGGCTGGACTTCAGCTGCCAGGCTGAATCTGATCCAAGCAGCTAAAGACAGTTGTTTTGGTTCATCCCTCACACACTTTTAAACTACTACTATTTTTCCACCTTTTAATCTACTCGTATAAAAAATTAAGACTCGGTATAAAGAACACAGGCAGGACAAATGAAAGTTGGTCCATTTGAAATTGCTATGGAGAGAGGCCTCCCTTTCTGGCAGGGAGACTTAATTCGGCAGGATCACTTACAGGGCTGCTTAAGTTGGTCTGTTTGGATTTGGAGCAGAAGCCATAAAAAGTATTCACAGATACAGAAATGAAGGCATTATGATCCCCATAGCTTAACAGGCTGAACAAGACAGTACTTTTCTGCAGCAGGTTATAGAAGTATAAAATCCTTCTTTCCTGTATTTTCACCCTATCGGCTGTATTTTCACACCATAATGGGGGCAAGTTCTTAAAAGACCCAATGATTCAGCAGAAGCATCGCCAATATGCAATACTCATAAAATGAGGCTGAATTTCTATCAGTTCCTCCTTTCCTTCTGCCTTATGGCTCTCCTGTCTCCTGTGGCCTCTCCTACTCCCTGTGCTGTAGACCCTCTCATTTACCTCTCTCGGTGCGTGTGATTATGGTAATTATCTGGAGGCATCAAAGCTGTGAACTTTCAGGAGCTTCAGTTTATACAAATGAAATAAAAATGGCCCAACAGCATAGCTGCATTTAAATCTTTGCTTTTTACTTCAGAGAGGGTGAGCACCTTAGAAAAAAGAGGTTTGTTTTAAATACCTGCAGAGTCTGGTGGACCACAGCACTGCAGCATCACAACACCAGTGCAAAGCCTCCCTCACACACTGTGGACTTAGAGTTTTATTGAGTAGATATAGCCTAAAATAGGATAGCTGCATTTCTGGCAATAGCTGAGGAACTCTTAAGTAAACAGTCTTAGGGAAAACTTGATGAAAATGAGACAACAAACACCCATTTTATAACATGCTGCAGTAATTCTGTTTTTTTAACTCTTCCTCTTCTTTCCAGTTTTATGTTGAGTTGCCCTGCCTTTATTAGACTCACAGAAGATGCAGTATTTATATGCAGGATGGCCCCAAAGGCAGGAAACATTTGTGTAGAAGCACACACTAATTTCCCATTAACTTCAGCAGAACTGAAATCATGCTGACAATGAGGCCACAGTTTATGTCTCATTTGGGTTCTAACTACTGTACGTAGTTTTCCTCTCAAAATTGTATACAGGCACATGCACAGCTGCTGAAGTGGATGCAGGTAGGAAACATTTACTGTGAAAATATCCAAGAGTTAGAAAAAATGGTTGGCTAATAGTAATTTTTTTTCTCTCAATGGCAACATTTTACCAATATAGATACATAGCCTGTAAATGAAAAGCAGAATAATAAGATATTGGAGGTACACCACCTTTAATTCTTTTGTTAAAGCAATTAAATGTTTCGTACATTGGAGCCCTCCTATATTTTTATATTAAGCATACATGGCCAAAGTGGATGAAAAGCAAAGTGACAACAAATCAAAGGCAATATTCAGTACAGGCAGCAGAATTCTAGATTTTAAGGTCCCTGCAGGAACTGCCTTTCTGGAGATTTTGAAAGCATCTCTAATATAAATTTAACATTCACAGTACATGTTGAGCATTTATATTTTCAGCTTGAAAAGGAAACAAACCTTGGAACTGGCAGAACACAATCTTCTTATGCCTTAAGGAGAGCACACTCAGGTGCAACAAAGCACCTGGAAGCACAGGATTCTGTAATAGCAAAATCCTCCAAATAACAAAGCAAGAGTGGGCAGGTGGGGGGAGTAATTTAGGATAGGACTCTGTGCCAAATCTGGCATATATAATTAGTTTAATATGTGTGAAGCATGAAATGCCTGCAGCAAGCTCCACATGGCAAATACAATGAGATACACGTATGTTTAAACACCCTGGGATTTCTGAATGCTGCAAACAGAGAAAATCAGTTTGAAGACAGAAAAGAGATGGCATCTGAGGATCCCAGGATAGTGTTAGTCACCCAAGATCAGGGAAGCAGAGAGGTATGCAGTATAGCAGCAGCGTGAGGAAACAGTGTTCTCCCAGATGGAAAAGGAGGAGAAGAAAAAAAATTTCAACATATATTTAATCAAGTCCTAAAGTCCTAAAGCAGAATTACTGCTGAAAAGCTCAAAAGAGGGAGCCTAAAAGGACAGAGAAAGGAGGAAACACCATCCCATCTACAGAAGGTGAAGTCTCACCCTGAGTGACCAGAGTACACAAAAGACCAAGTCAGCTCTTTGGCAGAGCATCCTCCAGTGGCTGGAAATTGAGGCACGTGCAGTGAGCCAAGACACTCCGACTGAAAAAGAAGGGTATTGGCTAAATACCCCCTAGAGGGATTTTTTTCTTAAAATTTTCTTTTGTAGATGTTCAAAGTAGTCAACTTCCCAGTGATCTGACAGTTTTGGGGAACCTTTGGGAACAGCAAAGTGAATTGACAAATTCTCTCAGAAATAAGCTAACTGGTTCTCTAAAGCTGGATCTACTCTTTACACTTTCCTAGAAGCAGATGATTTAGGGACTGGTGGAACAACAGAGAGGTCTTCAGGTCTCTTCAGTGGCTGAGAATCCACTGCCTGAAGGCAAAGAGCAGGAGTGTAAATCAGTCGATGACCCTGAAAACACTGTCTCATTCCATCACTTAGAAATAAATATGGTTAAACTAAATGTCCTGGGAAAAAATAAGTCATTTGAAGGACACAGTATAAAACAAATAGTTTTGGCATTTGTGACTTTGGGCTGGTTTTTGAAATTATTAACTGGGTATCTTGCAAAAATATGCATTTCTGTGACTCCATGTGCAATGGTAGTGTGTTACTGAGTCTAAAAGCTGGTATGTGCTTCAGAGACCTAAGTCTACCCAAGAGTCTTTACTTGTATCTTAATTACAGATGTATTGCCCTGGGACAAGACAAACATTTCTTTGCCCAATGTGACCAACCTTCACAGTCTCACGATTACACAATTTCATTTTTTAGCAATTTTCATGGCCTTCAAACACAAGCATTTGCAATTATTGCATTATCTAGATCAACATTTAATACACTCAATACATAAATTAAAATTACATAGTTAAGCTCACAATCTTGCCTAGCAGCATTTCCTGTTCAGTGATTCGGATCAGTGTGGGCTGATCCTTATTGGAATGCCTGAAACCCTTAATTGTATTGCATGTGAATACAACAAGAGTTTATGTTCATGGCAGTGATTTAATGTCCACTCCTTTTTAATGAAGTCTTTCAAGTGATCCATAGAGAAAAAGTTAACAGCTTTAAATACTTTGGCTTCCAGGAGTCCCTTTATCAATCAGCATAAACCCCAATACTTCTGCCACAACCCTCATAGCCAATAAACCTCAGCAGCAGTTGGTCTGGTTTGGAAATGAGTGCTGCTCTCCTTCTGGCAACAGTTTAAGGGCATAATTTTCCCTTGAAATAGTGAGCCTAGTTCTCATTAAAAATCTGATTTTGATAGCAATTATCACTAATACCTGGAGCAACTCCACTGATGCTAATAACATAACAATGGGGTAAAATCAGGCTAAGTGAAAATAAGGACTCAGGAACACAGGCAATAAAAGTTTTGCATCTGCTTATATTGGATCCAAGCTTGACCTGGCTGGTCTAACTCTTGTGTATTCATAAAAAACAAGTATGTACAATGAGAGGTACTCAAGTAAAGCTGAAAAAGCACTCACTGGAATATTTTTGGCTGTTTCTAATCTTATAATCTTTTATTTACTCAGTGAATGCTTTTCCCCCCAGTACAGGCAAACTCAAAATTCACTTTCCTCTTTCCTTTTTATTCTGGCAACATCCTTCAGAAGACTATGAACAATCTGGGGGCTGTATCATACACCTACATGAAGGAGCAGGAATTTACTGTCCTCACATTCCAATCTAAATGAACCCAGAGCCACTCTGTTCTGGAAACAAAGCAGCAGGCCACTTTGGCAGTGACTAATGTGGCCACAGTCTTCTTAACAGGAACTGTTATTACTGGCCAGTTTTCTAGCAGAAGCAAGTAAAGTCAAATCTCTCTAGACCCATTTGCTTTGGCACAACTTGTGTCTTACAATAAATCCCCCAAGCAATACTCAGGAATTTGGGTATTGTGACTAATTTGGGGGTTTCATCCTGAAGCACTTTGTGTCCAACTTTTAGATACCAGGAGAAGAAATAACTTCTTCAATCTCTGGAGATGAACAAGACTTCAGAAACCAAATGAAACTGGAAAGACTGAAACCAATCAAATTAAATTAATGAGAAGTTAAAGAAGACACTAAGAAATGCAGATGGAACTTGTGACATTTCAAGCTCACTGTATTAACTCCAGGGGATTTTCTTTCAAGAGATAGCTCCTGAAAATTATATCCTACTTTTCATACATGCTTGGAAAACTAAAGTAATCTTTGTCCATCCTTTCCATGCCACTCACAATTTTGGAACCCAAATAATCCAAATATGGTCAGTTGTTCCTTATACGAAGCCCTGCTGCCATTCTGATGAACTTTGGTAGGACATCCCTTTTTGCAGGGCATTTAAAAATGAGATGAGCAGAACAGATCTCAGCCCAGATTCTTCTGGGACTTCATTGGCAACTCCCTTCATTCACCCCAAGCCTTTGTTTCTTACCTTTTAATTACAGATATAACTATGCCAGGATCTTCCCTCTTCTATCACAATTGCCACACCTCCTAAAAAGTCTTTGGCAAGGGCTGCATCAAAAACTTATCAAAATCCATATAGACAATAGCAATCAAACCATGTTATCTATGTATTTGTTGATCCCTTCAGAAGGAGATCTACAAAACAAGATGTTTACCGTAGTCCTTAAAGAAGCCTATGGATTTTTCCTCACCAGACTTGATTGTCCAAGCATCTACTCATTCCACCCCTTTTTAGTCTCTGCTAATTTGCTGATGTTGCATGCCTGTAGCTCCCCACATTCCCTCAGAATGCTTGAAGCTGGACATCCATCATCCACCTTGAGATTTTCAGATACTGAGAAAGTTTTAAGCAATGATTCATTTTACTACAAGCAACACAGCTACTTCATGTGTGAGTTTCCTTAGACTCTCAGGTGAGCACCATTATATTTTATTATCTACTGCACCTTAACTTCCTCCACAGTGGCCTTAATATTGGACATATTCTCTCGTGAATTTACCCCAAAATGCTCTGTCTGTCTCGCCTGTTTCTTCAATAGTGAATAAAAACGTAGATAATGAATTTGGCTTCTCTGTAATGGGGTGCCCATCTTGTCCAGCTGCCCAGTTTTAAACTATGATCTTAAAGTAATCCTACAGTCTCTGGTCACCTTTTTGCCTTTGAGGGTTTGAAGAATTAATACTGTTTTATTGAGTCCTTTAGCTAATTGCTCCTTCTTTTTGCTTTATATTTTTGTATCTTTATATCTCCTTATGGAGATCAGGATCCTTTTCCTTCTTATCCTTTCAATACATTTTTAGCTTTTTAAACCTGTCTTCCCATTATTTCATAATCTAATTTACTTTGCTGTTTAGCCTGTATCTGCCCCCTTTAACCATTTCCTTTTTTTCCCGCCCTTGTTAGAGGGTGATATGTACAAACAATTCTGGTGGGATATCATTCAGCAACCCCATAGCTCCTCTAAGTGTTTAATTCTCTTAAAATCCCTTTTTAATGTGCTTTTATCAATTTTTTCATACCCACAAACTTAATCTTATAGAGCTGAGCATAACTGTAGTGGATGTTTGGCCTTTTTATTCTGCAGGGACTGTGAATCTAATGGACACTGTAGTAACTGGTACGAGCTGCACTTAAAATGCAAAATTTTCAGCCAGATCTAGCACCTTACTTAGTGTCAAATCAAGGCGCTTTTTTTTTGCCTTTTTTTTTCTTTTTTTTTTCTTTTTTTTTTTTTTTTTGTGTTGCACCTTGATTAGCTGCTGCAGGAAACAAACACTGACACTTGTCTGGCCATTTCACCTCTGGGCAAATCTTAGACAAGATGTGAGGCAATTGCTATGGTGGTAACTGGATTTTCCACATACAAGAGTATTTTCTGCCCCTGTGATCTCTGTGTATGCAGTTAGAGTCATGGTTGTGGTAAAAGAGACAATAATAAGGGTCTATGTTATTCTCTTCCTGTTGAACATGAAATTTCAGCTCAAGTTGCACAGAATTCCTAATGATTCTTACTACCAAATGTGATCTTTAAACTATTCTGATTTTTTTTTTTTGACTGATCCGAAGTGCCACAAATTTTTGTGTGGAACTGCTGTTTGTAAGGACTTTATGTCGGTGCCTGTGAGAGATGAGATGGTAGCAGCTATCTGTCTGCCTGGCTTTCACATACACACAGCAGATGCTATTCTCAGAATTATTTTTCCACATCCTGTAGCACTATACTGAGCACATGGACTCTCATCTTGAGCAGTGGCACAGATATTTCTAGTGGAAAACAAGTCAAGCCCTGGCTTCAAGTTTTAAATGAGCCAGAGACTTCTGTGCTTAAAAACAAGTTCTCCAAGTACTACTTGGATGGCAAGTAATCTGTGAAGACCTACCTGGCAAGAGCAATGCTGTATAGATGTGCACAGTTGGTTTTTTTAAACTTTGAAAGCTCTATGCCGAGGAATAGGGAATGAGAAATAAACAACAATTCACTTGGCACAGATTAAAAAAAATACACCTTCTGCCAAAAGTTGTAGTTTAGTATTGGTCTCACTTAAAAAATAATCTTTACATAACATTAAAATTCTACATTTTCTGTCCCTTAGGCAGCAATAAAGTACCAATTAATGTCAAGTCGAATAAAAAAAACCAAACCCATTTGTTTTTAATATCTAGAAATTAATTGCTAAAAATTAAAGTCTTCAATCCCTTAAGCTCCTGCCTTCAAACCACAAGGACAGAGCTACTCTGTCCCGGTCAGCAGTGAAGGCAAAACTCCAGGGACAAAATTTACTGAAGTACAATCTCCTTCAGGAACATGAGTGTCACCCAGTCACTGATGAATTTAGGTAGAAAGGGACCTCCAGAGATGATCTAGACCCAGCCCTGCTCAGAGCAAGTCAGCTTGTTCAGGATCATGCCTCTTAGTGGTTTGCAAAAAAACAGGTGGGTTTGACAGAGCAAAGAGAATAGTGTGACTGCAGCACAGCACTGACATAATAATTTAGAATTTAGAAACTTTTCAGAATAAAAGAGATTAAATCAGTAGAAAAATAAACGTTTTATATACCCATAGTGAACCAAGTTTTGTAGTGTGGGTTTTCTGTTTGTTTATTTTAAACAAAATTACCAGGAATAGAGACAAGAAAAATATTTCTTGTTGCCCAGAGCTGGCATGCTGTGCAAGGTGACCTGAATCAGGCATGCCTCATCCTCCTGAAGTTCCTCACTGACAGTCACTGAAGGAACATCTGCATCCTTGTTCATCTGCCTGAAGGAACCAAAGCCAAATGCCTCTTGATCTTTAATTGCTCTTCTCCCATTCTCTGCTTCTCTCATGTGGCAGAGAACAACAGAACAGTGTTTCTCACTATTTGCATTAACCTAATTAACACAGTGAGACCCCAGGCCACACATGCTGTACAGATCTAAACAATATCATTACAGCAATATTTTCATTTTAAGAATGTTTTTGTTTGCATATTCTCCTTTTGCCTCATTTTTCCTCAGAAAACTGAAAAACTCATCTGATTGTGTTTACTGAGTGCCTGTAGGACCCTCAGAGGAGGATAACTTTTGTTAATCAAATCTTATTTCCTCCTCTCCTATTCTGTCTTTGTGAAAGAAAATAATCCAGTTCTTTCCTCCTTCCACATTTTAAACTCCTTCTTCTTTATTCTAGCTTCTTAATTTTGAGCTATTAAAATAAAAAACCCTGCAATATGGTAACAGGAGGAAGAACAAAAAATAGTAGGTAGGGTTTTATGCTACTTAGTGACAAAAAGTAAAACTTCTTTGAAAACACTGAACTAAAAACAAGAGAGGTTTAATATTTCATTTTTATTAGAAACTGGAAAACTTCTAACAAAAGCCTTCTGTGAAAATTTTTGAAAGATACTTTTGTAAGGGAAAAGGCTGTTAACAGCAAATAAATGAAATCCCAAAGTAAGCTCTCATCTTAGAACCTTGGGGACAGACCTTTTAGTAGGGCCTGTAGGGACAGGACAAGGGATAATGGTTTTCTACTAAAAGAGGGTAAATTCAGGCTACTTAAAAGAAAGGGTTTTTTTTTTCCAATGAGGGTGGAACTGGAACAGGTTGCAGAGAGGTGGTGATGCCCCATCCATGGAAACGTTCAAGGCCAGGCTCGACAGGGCTCTGAGCCATGCTGATCATGGTGGAGGGGTTAGACTAGATGAACTTGAAAGGTCCCTTTCAACCCAAAATATTCTGTATTTCTATTTGTTCCTGTTCACAAGACACTGGATTGACCCCTTGTCCAGCACTATCAGCCCTACTGGAAAAGCTGTTTAATAAGTTTCAGCTGATCCCCAACTTCCAATTAGACTTCAGGACAAAACAGCTCAGTTCCCTGCACTGTACCACAAATCAACAGAGACTTGCTGAAAGAATTCCAGGTCAAATTCCCTGGATGCAAGTGAGGTGAATTATGACAACCATAACACAGGCTCCAATAACAGTCTGAAACAAAAAAAAGCAGAACACCCCAAACAGAAAACCCAACCACATTGCTGAACAAATAGGCAGGATAGATGAAACAGCACAGACCCGCAGGGCTGCCTGCAGTAGCAACTTGGAAGTAGATGCCAGGAGAGCTGCTTAATGTACCTGGGGTACAAGAGTTGACAATGCTACAAATGATGTGGTTAGGAAAGAATTTCGGAGCCAAAGCTGAGAGGAATGCTTTAGCAGAGCTGCACCTCTCTAGAGGGATGAGCACTCCCAGCCATGCCAGTCCTCACAGGCCTCTTTAAGGGCACACAGTCACTCTGAGGAGAAAACAGAAGGCTGAGTCCACAGCTGCCTTGACTCCCCTCAGGTTATCCTCATGTGCCATCTCCAGCACCATACTGGCAGAAACCTCTCCACAATTTTGAAGAAAGTCACAGGGCTTTCCACCTCCATATTTCTCCAATCAGCAAAAATTTTCCTTGGTTCTAGGTTTCAGACTCACTTTCTTTCACATTCTCTGCAGAACTGAAGCCCAGTGTGAGATCCTCAGCACAGCTCAGAGAAACATCTCAATGAATGAGAGGAGTGCCCAGTAACATAAAGCAGATGGGATTGAGAGCATAAATGAGTTTTGGGATCTGCTCTTACATCTCCGCAGGGCATCCCTAGGGAGTTTCCACTGAGGCTGCAATGATGAACCTGCTGGTTTTGCACTCATTCTCTTACAAGCTAATAACGAACCCTCAGTGCAGTGGATGATTTCAAAATGTGTGGAAATTTTAAGTCCAGCCTGTTACAACATAGGTATTTACTTGAAATTAAAGCCAGGTTCAGAGCAAATAATTATGTAAAATGGGCAAGGGCTGTTCTCTTAAGAAAAAGTGTATTTTACAGTGGTTTGTTTTTAAAGAAAATCAACATAAAAAATCTGTTTTAAAGACCCTTATGGCTTATCTCTACAGCTTTACTACCACAGTAGTATTTACCCTTTCACAGAGCAATTTGTATCGAAATTCTATCCCATCGATTTATTAAATAAGCTTTGAGGCTGTAGAATATGTGCTTCTGTGCTGCACTTGAAGTTACATTTTCAGATTATGGTAGTAATTTTCATTTCAGAACTGTATTTTAGATATTGCTTTAGAATTCTTATTTCCTTATGAAATAGGAAACATTACTTTCTAAAAATGCACACTTCAAATTCATTTTCTAGCTCTACTCCAACACACCAGGGCTTGCAAAAATCAAGTCTCCATCCTATTTTTGAATTTTTTACTTGCTCACTATGAGAATTTTAGCAGCTGGCTGAGAACCAATTACTTTTTAAAAGATGTGCTAATTTTTGATAATAACATTTTGTGGTGTTTATTATTATTTTTTGTTTGCTATTTTTTAAGCTTGGTGAGACTCAAAACTAATCTGTTTCAAATGGAACTCACACTTCCTGACTCTTAGTATTATTCTCTTCCCTGCACACACTGATAGAAAAAACCCAATGTTGAGATTGAGGAGGTAATAAACATCTGAGCATTAATAATGTACTATATTAACCAGAAAACTTGAAATTAGAGAGATCACTCTATCTAGTTAGCACCAATAACTGGTCCCCAAGACCGAGAAATTGCATTAGACTAGTTGTCCTACTTCAGAGCCTTCATTCTACCACCTCAAGGCCTTCATTAGTAATGCCTTCATTCCATCAGCACCTCAGGCTCTGAGATTCTCTAGATGTCTCTCCTGAAAAGTTGCTGGAAATCGTATTTCTCCTGGAGAGACAAATCCGTGATTATTCCCAGTCTCTTCTAAGAAAAAGGAAAGAGGACATCAAACAATTCCACCAAACTGCAGGTTCAAAATAAATGAAATATTTCTTTACAACTCTCAGTCATCTTAATCAACTCATTACCTTGGATGTTAATTCTTTGAATATGGAGTTTAAAGGCATTTAACAAGCAGGAGGGAAAAAAATATTTTGAAGGCTATTAAATGGAATTATTTAAGTTTGAAGGTTCCTGAGACAGATACAGAAACACTGTTGCTGCTTGATTGCCTTCCCCTATTTTTCCCATGGCATCTGTTGCTGGCCACTCTAAGAACAGGACACTGACAGAAACAGTCTGGTCTAATTAAAGCCAAATAGACATATCCAAAGATTGAAATTATTAATCTACCTGAAATCCAGGAAATATAGGATATGAGCAGCCACTTGCTTGGCCGAGTACAAGAAGCCCCCACATTAGTTCAAGTTGTTCATGGGTTTTTTATACTATTTCTTGCTGTGGGCTTCTTCACACATCTTTAGCACTGATGCTCCAAGCCAAATTCATTGCAGAGCCAAGGCTCATGCCAGGGGGTCTTAGCATACAGTTCGTGCAAAAACCAAAATTCTGCAACTACCAACTAGTGGCTTGTAACAAGATTCCTTGAAAAGGCAAAAGTATATTCTAAAAGTTTATAAAGCACTGAAAACAGCATTAGGAATGACCTGAGTAGCTGGACATCGTGGAACTGATTCTTAACACCAACACAAGATTGTGCTTTCTGAACAGTAAACTTCACACTGGGATGGTTATAATTCATGGCTGAACTGGGTTTTCTAAAGACAGAGAACTGGGAATGAAGCAGTGGAACCTCTTAGATTTCTTCATTTTTATATTTTTCCTTTCCAAACTGTGGAACAGGGGAAAACAAATCAGAGGGTGGGTGGAGGGAGAACAGAATAGAGTCAGCTCGACCAGCCAAACTCTGCTGACAGAGCCCAGTATCATCCAGCATGTTATTGGCCAAAAAGCCCCACACTGACATACACAGACTGTACGGCTTCTGCAATCTAGGTCAGTGTAGTTACAGCCACAACAGCCAGGCATAAAAGCTGAAATAAACCCAAACAAGGTATAGGTAGTGTTACAGAAATAGCAACCCTGACAGAGTGAAACAAACGTACAGCTTTAGATGAATAGGCTATAAAGAAAAAAATGCAAGAGTGTTTTCCAATTTGAAACTCTTTGGATGTAGCACCACTGTTAATGCAAGGGTCAAGAAGGAAATTTTACTCTATAAAGAACAAGATTTAAAAGAAATTATATCATCCAGTTTGGCTTGTTTGGGGTTTTTTTTTCCCTTTATGTACACACACTCCTAAACACATCAAGGTGTTTCTCAAACTTTTGCTTGTGTGGCAGCTCTCTGGCTGTGAAAGGTCTTCACAGAAAAGAAGCTATGATCTGGCACTGGAAAGATTAGCAAGGCACAAACCTCCTTTGGAACAACAGCATAAACCCCACCACATGCTCTCTACTACTAACATGTTTACATGTAGCCAGCTGGCAGTACTGGGAGGATTTGTGAAGAGACAGATAAGCAGTCAATACAAAAACCATGTCTCACAAGCTTGTGATGTCAGAAACTAAGATGTAGTGCTTCTTGAAAAACACTAAATATACTTAAAATCTGAATGTTTTTTTCTGAAGTGCTGAAGCATGGCACAGAGGAAGTGTGTGCTGTTCAGCTAGATCCCATCCCTGTACCAGATCTGTCTGAAATATCACACTAACACCTGACAGTGCTTCAGAACTGAGTCTTGCTCAGCATAACAACAGCAGACTTTTCTTCATATTTAATGAAAGTAAGACCTGCCTGCAAAAAAACACCCCCAAAAATGTTTTGCCCTTTTACACAGAAACATGAACTTTATTTGTAGAAAGGAGACTTGACAACACTCTTAAAAACGAGCAGAACCCCTTCAGGGTTCACAGATGCAGCAGATCCTTTCAAAAGCCAAACAACCACACAGAAGGGTTTGTACCACAACAGTGATGAGGGTCCTTTGAGGGTCTGTGAACTGCTATGGTGGTAAAGCTTTTTGTTCAAGGCATGACACTGGCTTTTGTGTAGATAACTGCTGCAGCGATTTAAGGTATTTTAGTCTCTGATGGTCCAATTTTACTGTTTAGCCTTGCTTAAGTTTTTGCTGCTGTAGTAAGGTGAGCACAAGTCTCTGTCCACATAAAGGATGAAGCAACAAGTCTAAACTACTGATGAAAGGTCAGTGGTAGAGCACAACAGACAATTTTGAAGATGCCTTTGAACTTGGCTCTTTAACTCCAGAACACCCCTTTACCTAACTACTGAACACCATTCATCTCTTGACAGGCATCATTTTTGGAAGGATGATGAACTAGTATTTGAAACACAAGTCGTCACTTGCTCTGGGGTTGATGAAGTACTACTTTTCAGAGGTCCATCAGACTACTTGCCTTGTACTTGGAACCTCTCCCACACAGGTATCTCTATGAGAAGCCTTTCATAGGTACTTTCCAATCCCACCAATCTTACAGGTGTTGCAGGTAGGAAAGCATTTTCTTCAATGGCCAAAAAACATCAAGAGTATTGGCAATCACCAGAAGTTCTGAGGCTTTAAGCAACAACCCTGATCCAGAAAATAAACCTTATAAATGGGGTCTAGTTCTTCATTCCTCTCTAACACAGCTACCAATTTAGGTGAGAAGCAGCAAGCAAGATACCATGAACTCTTAGTGCAAATCAATTAAGAACCCAAGGTTTAAAAGACATTATTAGAGAATTGAATGTTTTAAATAATAAAGTTTGAAAAGTATAAAGACCAATTCTCCTATGTAAAATTGTCTGTAATTGCTTTCTCAGCTTTCATGTTAATTATCATAATGAAAAATTAGTCCAAGAGAGAAGTACCACCCTGAGGGAATGAAAAGCTTTCCAACTAGAAATGCCAGGCAAATGCATTAACCATTCTGCACTAACCATAAGCATTGCCATTCTCAGTTCCAGAATTATGAGCCCCTGGAATACATCTATCATTGCCATTTAGCTTGACGATGCAAAATAGCCATGGATAAAAAGTAAAGGACATCCTTTCAGGGTCACAAATTCTTCTTCAAATACTGGAAATTTTCGTTTACTCTAGACCACTTAACCAAGCTATAATTTGTGGGTTTAATGCCTCATGATTCACCAACACCGAGGAAGGCCACAGGAAATATAATTTTCAAAGAATTTCTTTAAAATATGGGTGGAAAATCCCAGTTTGCTGCATAAGAGGTCCTTGAATCTGCTGTGGATGAGCAGAAAAATCCACAAGCAGCTGTCATACAGACCACACTGGATTCACACTGAAAAGGTGCAGGCAGAGAGGTCTGGGCAAGCAGAGCTGCACTGACACTCTAAGATGTCAGTGTCCTTTTCCTTAGCCTAAGCTTTTAACTACAACTTTTTAAGTCCTATCAAAGCAAGATGACGCCACACACACACACAAAATTCATAATTTTCATACCTTATTCCAAAGCAAATAAACATAAATAACACCACAACTGAGTTACATCATCAAGAACAGTAAGGCAACGTGAAGTGCTTTGCATATTTTGTATTTTAAGACTAGAATTAGAATTAAATTCTGCTTCAAAAAGAAATTCTACTTCTCTCCAGAAGTTCTTCACATGAGGACTCATGTCTCTAAACGAAAAGAATGGAACAAAAGAAATGAAAACCTGGGGTCATTACTGATGTGGAAAGAAACCCAACAAACCAAACCAAATAAACACAACACTCACCTCTCAAAATAAAACAAGCTTTGGTGCTTATGCTGTATATGCTTAATTTGTTAGTACAGATACTGCCTACATCTGATTTATCTCATTTGGGGTTTCTGGAGTTTTTACATCAGCAGGAATCCAGTATAAGACAAAACTGAAAGCAGACCCATTCACAGAAAGTGCTGACTGACGTGTTCCCCTGAGACAGGGATGAACTTGAACTTGAGCTATAAATCCCGCATTAAGAAACTGTAATCAGATTATAAACACGAACATTTAATTATGTCACTGAAACTAGTTCACATGGCAAAGTAGCCCAAAGAAGTCTGCTAGTGATCATAGCATTGTTGAGAGCTGGCAGATTACTGGATGTTGAGGAGGATAATACATCACATTTGACTATGACTGTAGAGGTGAAGTTACATCCTTTCTGTATCTCACACACACAAAAACCTCCAACAACTTTCAAAAAGCTTATGCCACCATTTCCCCAAAAGCTTATCTGCAATACCTGCCATTTAAAATAATACACCTCTTTCAGCACCATGATATCACCAAAACCTGATGTCTGATGAAGCAGAGTGAAGACAAATATGTGTTTTTAAAGGAAACCTTAATTTCAATTTTAAATCAGATGTTTTCCTGAAATCTTTCTAGATGTACCAGACAGCTAAGTAAACTGTGGTCAATAGTGCTTGCATAAACTGTGGGCAAGTATGCTTCCATCCAGTGAATGAATTTTTTAGTAGCAAAAAGCATCCAGATGGAAAAAACGGTTTCTCTATTCTTTCCTTGTAGCTGATTGCGTTTCCAGAAGATAAAATCTTGCAAACCTTAAACTTGACTGCAAATTCTCACCACATGTTTAAGTCCTCAAAGGCAAGAGAAAGGCATATGTATACATTTTATCTTTGCTTTCCTGAGACATACTGATAAAGATAAAAAAAATTATCATCTCCTTGACTTTGGGTGGCACAAGATACCGATCTCTGTGCTAATGTGCTGCAGACTCAGAGAGCTACTGACAGACTGAGGAGGCAAAGTGCACTGTGCTACAGCTATATGGTACTTTATACCTATAAACTGCATGATGCAGATTTCACTCCCTTCCTGCCCCACTGTGCAGGAGCAGGATTTTGTTTTAGTCATTTTGAGAGGATTATTTTTGCTTAAAGATACACAAAAGTAAACTAACTGGAAACAAATATATGCTATACAATATTTCGGAAACAGGAACACCGCCTACTTCTACTGTGTTTTTCAAAATGCCAGGCTCAAGGCCTGTTTCACTGCTTGCCCATCCTGCTCACCCTCAAAAAACCCTCCATAGGACACTACCAGGATAATGAGGCTGCTACAACCAAGAAAAGGTCTCAAGTACAATCTGTGCTTTACAGTACACTCAAGCACATGCCTATCTCTTGTGGGGCAGCAGATCACAGGGAGGTTCAGATACGCCCTCCCTCAGGCATTTTTCAGTGATCTGATGCCAACAAATAGGTCCACATACTTCTTCCTGAAGAGGTTTGCACAAGAGTGTCAGTTTCATGAACAAGATGAAGCTGAGCTGTTTATCAAGACAAATGGACAAACAGAACCAGGAGCTGGGCTCCTCCAAACTAGCCCAAATACAGTATAAACACAGGCAAAACATCAAATCACATTTGTTATTGGTCTTGCTTTTATTATAGGGCAGAGATTTTGTTTCTCATCTCCTGATCTCATACTCCTGATAATAAAATCCCTTCAGTTACATTAAAATTGTCTTCTGACATGTCATATTCAAAATAAGGTTGTATTAATAGCAAGAAACATTTCCCACTTTCCTCAAAGGTGTTACAGATTCTCCACAGAATGCAGCTTCAGATTTGAAGTTATGTCTGCATTTCCAAAGCATCTCTATTCATCATTTACATCCAATAGTAATAAAAGAAGAGCTCTAAAAGACACAGCATTTGCAAATACATCTAGAAGATATTATTCAAAGCTGTTACTGCTTCAGAGGAATGTTTTTAGTTGTAAAATACAAAATATGGATTAACACAAAGTGGATAAGCACATCATTTGTAGACCACAGAACACACAAACTGAAGCTGATGTTCACCTAACAAATTGGTTACATGACAAAACACATTCAGTCTCTTAATTTCCCAATTTGACATAAGATAAGGATATGCCTTGGGGGGGCAAAGGGCGGTTTCTGACAAATTTAAGGTAAAATTCTACTTTGATAAGCATCCACACCATATTTAAGTTGTTCAAATCTTATACTGTTGGGAGTATTTTGTATTGATGACAATCTTACTGCTGACTAGAATGTTATGTTAAATGCAAAGGGATGCCCCTGCAGTTGCACATTTTAAAGTCACTTCCTATTACATGCAAATATACAGAATTTCTATTACATTATACTGGCCTCAGTCAAACTTTCTGCACAAAAGCTACCCTGATGCTTCTACAAGCCTTTTTCTCTCCAGACAAAATAAAGCAGTTCTGCAAAGCTTGAGGTTACCTGAATAATTGAGATATGAAAAAGAAAAAAACAAAGTTTTTCCTAAAAGCCAACAACTTCTAAGCTATGTTTATGTTGGAACAACATTGCTAAGACTCAGCAAGAGGCAAACATTCTGGGTTTATTTTTGTCCTTACTGAAAATCTATGTCTTGGAGTATTGTTTGCACAGACCTAGGCATTCATATTCATATTATTCACCAGTCTTTCTACTACTGATTTTTCTTATCAGATCTCAGAATGTGTGCATAATCCTGAACCTATTACCTGGTGTAAGTCTTTCCACCTGGATCAAGGAGATAAGATTTCACTTCCTGACTGTAACCAACTGTATCTAAGGATCTGTAGGATCAAACCCCAAACATTTACACAATGTTGCTGATCTGTTTTCTTTTCAAGAAATACATTGACTTTTGGCTTGCAAAGTGCCTGGTATATGGAAGAGGGCCCAAGTTTGGTGTGACTATGGGTTTTATTCCTTTTATCACACTTTACAGGCGGTCATTACTATGATCTTTGTTACTGCTACACTTTGCTTTGCTTTCCCTAACTTTCCAAACCTAGGAACAAGAGAATTGGGACATGGGATTTCTGAACCAATAGCAAATGTCTCTGAGTATGTGTTTTCATACCAAGACAAAGTGAACCAAAATTTAGTGTCTAACTATTTGGGGAGAATGGTTTAGAAAGGTTTGCTCTCCATGGCTTGGAAGCCAGGATATGCCTCCAAGGATATGTCCAAACACCCTTAATGTGTCTGTTTTATCAACCATACTTTAATCTTACTGCTCAGTTACTGCATAGCACATGGGGAGGACAGGTGAAACTCCTACACTAGCATTAGAGAATCCAGGATCTAAACCCACTATAAGGGTCTGTAATACTGCTTCAAGACATCTTCTTCCATGCATCCACTACACTTCTGCTTTTCCTTTTTCAAATTAAAGGAAGAAAGCGATTCAGTGAAAAAATGCCATGAAACATCTGCTGAAGGCAGATGTATACATTCAAAAGTGACTGTTTTACTTCTCATTTGTTTAATACAGGAAATGCCAACTGGAGACATAATAAGCTGTCTGAAGCTCATCCTGCAAGTTCATTTCAGTTTTGCAGTTGATTTTCTTCTGCCTGGTACTCAAAAATACGGACAGATTATTGTCTTGTAGTTTTGCTTCTCCTCCCTCTTAATGTAGAGCTAAGTGCATCACCATTTGTTTACAACCCAGCTGTGCTCCTATAAATCCATCCCTCAGATAGGTGTTAGCCAGAAGACACCCAGAATCTTACAGCAGTGGGATACTAAATCAGAAACCTATGCCCTAGTTCAGCAAGGCACTTTCCTGAACAATATGAGCCAGTAAGATTATAACTTCACTGCAAAGGCCTGTAAATACTCATTTGCTTCCCATAAAATTCAATCTGATTTGGATCTAGTCCTAGACATTTGCTGTAGTCAAAGGTGTCATTAAAAAAAATAAGAGGAAAGCCAGGCCAATAATTTCTTGATTTCTTAGAAATCACTGGTTGCTACATCTGTCTCATCAGATACTTGAGCAGCACTCACAGGGGGACCACACATCACACCCACTAGCCTGCTCTCTGGCCCACTAGCTTTAAGTGCAAGTACTCAGTCTATTTTACTTGTCTCTTTGAATTATTATTTTAATTATGCAGACTAAGTAAATGTTTTTCATTTTATACAACAATGTATGTATGTATGGGAAACAGCATCATGTGTGTTTCTAACAGGTTGTGGTAGAGATAATTTTTGATACAGATAACAGATGCTACAATAAGACAATGGAGCATGCAGGTTTGCTGGCGCAATGTTGAGGGAATTTCTTCTGAGAGACTCATGTTCACCTACAAATGTCCCATATTACCTTGGGCAAGCTAAATTCAGCTCCCCACTGAAGTATTCCAAAACTAAATGTAAATTATGACAACATGATGCCCATGACTGCATGATCCTTTCTTGAATGCATATCAGTGATTCAGAAACTGTCCTCCATAACTGATAAGAAATGGGACAGAGTTCAAAAGTGTTTGATGTAATGGAGCAGTGTATTAGAGCTCCAGTAGTCTGAATGAATCTCATTAATGAAAAGCAGAAAGTGAATGATACACACCTTGAAAGTCCCAAGAATTAGGAATAAGAAATAAGCCACAAATATTTCTCTCAGTCACATTGTTTTCTTTTTCTTTTTCTTTTTCTTTTTTTTTTTTTAAGTCTTGATGTTCAAATTCAATAATTTTTCATATTTTGCCAAAATCTGGAAGCCACAGCTGGGGATTATGTGTCTAACCACAGCCTCACTGGACTGAAAAAGTAATCTGTGACTCCTTTTTATACTCAAGTTGAAGAAAATTCTACATAAATGATGCATTCTAGCTAATTAAGATGTTTCTTAATTTGCAGAGCAATAAGTAAGTACCTTTACAACTTCTAGTATACTTTCTTTTCACCTCTCATTTGTCAGGTGAATTAACAAACATGAATAGAGATGCTCTGCCTAAAGAATGACCTCTAAAATCTATTCTCTCCTATACAGGCATCTCAAGGCATTCCCTCTGTTTCTACCTAAATTTTCTATTGGGGAAAAACATAAGGATTTTGGCTATTGCCCCATGATCTCTGAAAATCCAGAAGCCAGCTCAGAGCTTCAGTCTCATATGATGAATTAGTCGGCAAGTGGACAGTAAATCCAACACATCCCAAATATGATCAGCCTCTGCATATGCACAGACTATACACAAAGGAGATGCTGAATGCCTAGAAGCCCCGGATGTATGGCCCATCTTATCCAGAATGGAGATGAGAAATAGCTGCAATGCACAAAGTTTGTTCAGGTGATCTAGTCACCATGTTCACCACAGACGTGGAAACTCTCACATACTTGCAGCTCCTCAGCCCAAGCCCTCAGCCCCACCTCTGCTAGCAGCATTCATCTGCCTGGATAGGAAAATGCAGTGCTTCCCCAAAGTAAAGGCTGAAGCCTCTTTTCAAGAGACATAAAGTGCTTTCCATAGTATAAAATTACTACAAATCTGAAAGGAAGGAGGCTCACAGTACTTCAAGCCAGTTTGGTTTGGGCCCCAAATCAGGGTTCACTGCAATCAGCTCAGAGTTTGAGAAAAATTTTCCAACACTAGGAAAATTAAAACCAGCAATGAACTGACCAGGTGACTCTTTTATCAACAAGTTTATGCCTCCTACAAGCACACTTGATAAAGCACTACCGTTCACAGAGTACATTATGACAGTGCCAATCAGACATTGAGAAAGACTTGAGAACGGCTCCAGCTGCTCACTGCGTCCTAGCAGATGTGCAGCCACGTTCACCACTGCTCTTCCCTACTCCAACTCTGAGCCACATTTAAGGTCCTATGAGATGTTATAGTTATTCTCTGACCAAAAAAACCCCACAAAAAACAAAACCCAAAAAGTTAAAAGCATCTACTTTACTGAATTTGCTATTTCTCAGGAAATACTAATTGAAAACTTCTTGCTCTGTGTTACAAATTGCAGCACAAATATTATGATTCTGTAAGTCAAACAAGATTAATATCCCTCTTTCCCTGCAGGAAATCCTAATAAATACTACAAGGCTTTCCAGCTTTGCAGGAAGTGAAACTGCTGGACTCTCATACTCTTATATTTGGCTTCAGTGGGAAACTCATTTTGCAACTCTATCAAATACCAGTTACATTCCTACAAGGAAAACAGTCCAGCTGCCAGTCAATAGGACATTCGACCTTGCAGAGAAACCTGAAAGGCACTTGTACAAAACAACAAGATCTGGTTACAGTTGCACTGTCACTGCCAATTTCATTAAAGCTTATCTTTAAAACGTAATGAGCTTTTTAAAAGTGGCCAACAGTAAACCCATTTTACAGCAGCAGCCAGAGTCTTGCTGCTGCTTTCCAGTGCCTTCCCATCAATTCCTTTCTATTTATATGAGAAATTACTTTGTTATCTTGTAACTTCGAGTACAGTTAGCATGCTAAATACAAAACAATTACTTGCCCCTAGGGAGAGTGGCCCAGTTTCAGCAAGCATGAAACATGCATTCATCCTGCTTTCATGAACCCACCCCATTACCCCTGACCAGTGGACATGTGGAAGGTCACAGTTCAAAGGCACTTCTGTAAATTTTATTAATTTACAAGAACTCTGCAGGGCAGCTTCAAGCTCTCCAAGGCATCTTAGTGCCCTCCTTTTTCCTCCAGCAGCTCTTGTGAAGAAGTCCAGCTCTTCTTGCCAGCATGCCAGAGGACGGCTTCTGGCTTTGGAAAGGCATCACTGAGCAGGTCAATCCAAAGCTCTTACGAAAGATGAATGAGTTTAGATAGACAATACTAAAATAAAGAATGCTAACATGCACTTTTTATTTTTAGGACACACAACTATGGGAGTAGCTGGGGCCTTCATGGGATTCTCTATCAGTAGAAGTTGATATTATGGTAAATTCTATTTTTGCTTTGAGACTTTGGCTTAAACAATCAGTAAGCACAATTTTTTACAAATGCTTTTATTTTAACTACCATTTATTAACAGAGCAAGATGATGAAAATTGACAATCTACTACCTTTAACCTTAACAGTTTGTAATGAAAATTACCTTGTATCTTGAATGGTGCAGCTGTTTATTCCTAAATTCAAAAAAGTCTGAATATAAAGTTGACTGAAGTTAACAGAAACCCTCCCAATGACTCAAGCCTACGCTGCCCCTTAGAAACCAAAGAGCAATGCTCAGTCAGGGCTCTGCTGTTGCAAGCATTTTTTCCCCCTAGACACAAGCCAGGAAAAGCTGCTGGCATCAGCATCCATGGAGTGAAAAGCATGTTCCACATCTCCTTCGAATAAATACTGCTGCACATCGCAACCTGGGCAAGTTACCAAACTTAAAAGGAATCTGCTGCATGTGTGCATTGGGCACCAAGTCACAGTGGTATGTGCTCTGAAAATCCTCACAACTTGAGACAAAAAAAAATTCTTTTATTTTACCTTTACCTTTGAACTATTATTTCTGTGTTTGAATGTAATTTACAAGCTTGTGAGTATAAAGTAGCAGAAACTGCAGAACAACCCTCTCTGCATTAAGACCAGCAGTGAATTCAACTTGGAAAGTTTTCCGTAGAGTTGCCTACCTGGAGCACATGGTAGCATCTATTATAGCTTTTCATGGCTTTTACACATCAGGCCACTCTATCTGCCAGGCACCAGGGGAAAAGAGAAATTTTCAATTCTTCTTCCCAATGTCCTCATCACTTCAAGTACTTTGGGATCCTCTCCCACAAACTGTGTGTCTCTCACCCAGAAAACACATGAACTGCTAAGTTGTTCTAGTACAAGTGTCTTTTCCCTAAAAGAGTAGTGTCTACTGGAATTCAGACTTCATGCATACTCCACTACTGCAAATGACTTTCTCTTGCAGCATTGTTGGGGTTATTTTTTCTTTTTTGGTAGATTTTAAAGAGGTTCTGTCATAGAAAAATAAAATCCAAAACAATGGGAGATACAATTTTTAGATTTTTTTTCTTCACCAATAGTCAGATTTAGCTCTTCAGCAAACAAATTTGTAACTTTTCTCATTTAATGGCTAGATCTAGAAGCCTTCATACAGTATTGGGGAAAAGAAGGGTCTTGACCCTCCAATAACTGTGATCAAGGAACCTGATTTACAGAGGCAGTTGTTTTATCACAGAAATTAGCTACAGACACAAGTGACAATATGAAGACATCAAACTCCCTGTGAGGTAGGGAATGGCTAAAAGGGAGAAGTTTTGGGCTTGGATGGGGGTGGGCTTGTTTGGGATTTGTTTGTTGGATTTTACTTTCTTTGTTTATTTGACCAAGTAATCTGGCTGGGGATAAGAAAAACTGAGTTGCTAGAAGAAGGGCTATGAACATGAAAATCCCTGGACTTACTTCTCCCCCTTCCCCCCCCTCCTAATCATTAGGCACAATAAAACAAATTAAACAAATCTTGCTCCATCCTCTGCCCTGCTTACCTGCTTAGACCATCTTGACATCAAAACCCCTTAATAATCGGGACACTCTCAAAAACAACAAGATTTGTCAGTTTAGATATTATTCACTAGGCAAAGTGACATATCCATTAGCCCAGCCCCCAAAGAGAAAATGTCCAAGACATCTTGTCCAGGAGAACACAGCACTGTTGTTTTTGAAACAACCTATTTTTTCCCAATATTTAGAAACACAATGAAGTGTTAACTACATGTTTTATGATGCTGAACATAGTTAATCTGTATAAAATAGATTTACCATGTTTAAAGCTAGACATACAGAACAGAATTCTCTAAGGTGTTGAGTCTGTTTTTTATATGTACAACAGAGAAATGTACTGAAAATATGTTTCAGTTCACATGGGTCCACATGTTGAAAAATATGTGCAACAGAGAGCTGCAAAGTAGAAAATGTTGATAGGCAGAAAACTTTTGTATTAGCCTTATTTTCTTTGTCAGAACCATAGTGTGCTCAGTTCCAGACTTAGTTTTCTATTTGGCAGCTGCCGAACTATAAAAAGCTTTGCCATTTGAAACATTTTTAAAAGAATGATATTGTATTAGGTTGACAATACCGAAGTCATTTATCAAAATGTCACATTGTCTGGAGAGACAGATAGCAAGTGTCACCCCTGGGCCTCAAAGAGGAGGTTAAAAAATTAAAAACATGCTCTTCATCTCCACTAGAGCACATCATAAACTGAAAGTAGTCAAGTTTGCTGTTGTGCTAAGCCTTCTATTGAAAGAGAGGGAATTTCAGCAGTGTTTATTCTCCCCCAAGCACCAAGGCCTGTCTGACCTGCTTACAACAGCTCTAAAGCTAAGTCTGTCCCAAAAGAATTCATTTGGGTGAGTGCTACAATAGGCTGTTCAAGGTTTGGTAGCAGGTCAGTTCAGTGAGAAAAAGAAAGAAAAATAAGTAACAGAGGAAAAGAAAGAGACAAAGAAAAACCCAAACCAACAAACCTAAAAAACTCACAGCAAAATCAGATTATCTATAGAACTGCATGTCATTTAATAAGAGAGAAGTAGAGGCAAGGCTTTTCCTGTGCAGGACAGCATCCAGCTTTCAGCTACAGCAGCCATGTGCATTGGCAGCTTCCCTATCAAACTCGGGGCCCAAACTCTGCCAGGGGCTGGGTTCTAGAAATGCCAGAGTGCTGTCTGCATGGGGGCACATGGTGGCAGAGGTTCCCTTTGAAGTGAAGACTGAGAAAAACACCTGAAGTACAGGAGAGCTGCCAAAAGGTTTGTTTGCACCGTATCTCTCATCAGCCAGGCAAGTGAGGTGGGGCAGGAAGGTAGATTAGCATCATTTATAGCAAATCAGAAAAATAAAACTATCTCAAAGCCCTGGAGGGGCCTAAACACAGTAAAAAATTGTAACTGTCCCACCTTCAGCAAGGGGTATCAAGAGAGCACAGTTACTCATGAAAGAACAACCTTTCCTTTCTCATCTTCGAATGAAGGTCAGTAACAGCACCAAGTGTTCTTCTGGAGGTGGCTGCTGCAGAAGTCAAAGAATAATTCAATTTACATTCTCTTAATCCAAAATCAAGTAAAACGGAATTAGTGCTAGGTCCAGTTTTGCTTAGCAAATGCCAGATCTAACACACCAAAACCAAAATCTCAGGAGTCAAAATCTGCCACACAGCATTACGGGGCTATCAGACCCATCTCTAGCAGGTACCTTATTGCATTTCCAAACCATGTGAAAGCAAAACTGAGCCACAGACTACAGCTCTTCACTGCATCTTGGGGATCAGCACTGCCTTTCAGCACCTCCAGGCGAATCCTTACTAATTCTGAGGAGCACCAATGACTCATCTCATCGCAGAGCAGCACAGCCTCTAACATCAGTGACATCCTGTGTCGTGCTACTTACGTGGGACAGGGCTTGGAGTGTGCTGAGGTCAGTGCAGTATGCACTGTTCACCTCACACATAATATGCTGTCTTCCTACCAACATCCACAGTGTTTCCAAAGTAATCCACTAGTAGCTTACCCCATATTTCACTAGATGCAAGGAACAGGAATGTGAACAAGCTGCAATATTTAGTACTTAATACATTCTAACTGCAACAATTTTCATATTCTTCACCAAAGAGTTTGTGTTACTTAAGTGCAAATTTTATTCAAGTGCCAGAAAAGCTTAGTCCATCCTATGAAACCAGAGCTGCATTCATTCTTGGCTCTGCCTTACCAAACATGCCTGTTTTAAGGACTAAAGCTTCTCCAAAAGAAGGGCATGATAAAAAGAAAGCAACATAAGCAGCTGCCAAACTGATGAATTTCCTCAACTTAAAGGCAGTTTTAAAGGTATTTTTACAACATTTTCAGAAAACAGAAAGAAGCATTTTGTTCCAAAACAAATTTATTTTTATTAAAGTCTTACACTGAGAGCAAGCATAAACTCAGCACTTATAAAAGCTGCCCAACCTCTCAATCTCATTTATAAGGGCTGAAGGGAAAACAAGGACCAACATATTACAGGATTAGTACAGCACTGAGGCAGGGTCTGCATCAGCACCCCCTCACCCTCACAGCAACAGACATCCTAGCACTTCCAAGCTTTTCCATGGGAGCACTATTGCCAAAGCATTAGCAGCATCCCAAAGGGGAAAGTGACAGTGTTGGCAAGAGGTTATGCAGGCAGACAGGAAGGCAGATGGGTTCTTGGTTTGGCTATGATAAGGCAGACAAACTGGCATCCAAGCTGGGGCAGCAAAAGGACTTTTGCAGGCTGCTGCTAATACCAGAAGCACCAACAGATTTAGTTTGGGCTCAGTCTGCTGACCACACCATAACAACAAGTTCTTTGGCATAGAACCATTAGGAGATGTCCTTGCCAAAAGACAGTCTGGACTCAGAAAAATATATGATTGACACTAACACCAAGCAAATAAAAATGAAATTTCACATGCCATGATGATGGCCAAAACAAATCTAACTGAGCAATCACATTTCCAGAACAGCACCACATTTTTCCAAAATATTTGGCCAAAGCTCACCTCCTCAGAGGTTGATTCCAACTGAAGTCATGGGGGATACATACACCTTGGCTTGACTAATGAAGTACAAACATGTAAAGAGCCTCTCTGCTCTGGGAAACATCGAAGGCACATCCCAATGCACAGTGCTCCAGCTCACTCACATTTCAACTCTAGAGTATTTAGAACCTGATTTGACAAAACTTCATCTCTCAGCTATAGTTTTGCTTGGGTCTAAAGTTGCAGGGTTTGGCTATGAAAGTGTCTTGTTTGATATCCCTAGAAACACAATAGTACCATCAGGTCAGTTCATGTACATGAGCATCCTGTCTCCTGCAGCAGCCATAAGCCTTAAGAAGAGTAAATAATGCAGGTTAATAGGATACTCTTCCACTGCACTCTCCCATCTTTTCATCATTTTCAGTTTGGGGACTTTCCAAGCCAGGTGTTTTTTTAGAGTACTTAGTAATGCTCAGTGGATTTTTCCCCAAATTAACTTGCCCAGTCTAAAATTTGTCCCCCAAAACTTGCTCAAATACTTACAGGCTCCTGAAAACATATGAGGGGAACCTCTAAACTCTGCCCACCTCATATTCCTCCTTTGCAAAACATGAACAGATGGTAAATTAACAAATGCTGGAAGGAACACACTTAAAGCCCGTGCATCACTCAGTTATGTGTCTATCCAGACCTAAAGCTAGCCAACTGAAACCTCCAGCTGCAATAAAACCTCCAGTTGTAGGAACACAGCCTTGTGGATTATGAGAAATTCACTACTTTGAAAACAGAAAGTTTCTGCCTCAATTTGGTCTTGCCAAATAATTTCAGACACGCTGTTCTTGTGCTCATTACTAAGCTTTTAAAAATCCAATAATTTTAAAAATCCACCTAATTTTAGCCCTTTTTCACCATAGTTGCCATGGGCAAGATCATACAATTTATTTCTCAACTGCAGTGGCAAATTACTGACACTGTTCAAAGAATCCTCAACTCGATTTCAATCCCTGCAAAGCTGAAGGACAAACAAGCTGTCTGCATTTTAATCATGTATACAGCAGTACATTCAAAAAATGCTGCAGAAACCTACAGCAATTCTTTTAAGGTTTAATTCTTACAGATCCAGACTAGTAATTTTGTTTGTTGGGGTCCTTTTGTTGGTAATTCACTATGACATTCCATGAAAAACAATGGAGAACATGCATGCACATCAGAAGAGTAGAGGGTAGTATCCAAATGTACTCAGAGACCACCAAGTCAGATCCTGCACTGCACTTGCAGGGAAGTTTAATGGATTATCTCAACCCTTCAGATAGGGCAATATCCTGCCACTCTGAAACAAATGGTGACCTTCAGTGCTGCATCTGTTTGCGATGGCAAATCTCCAAGCAGGCATGATTTATCTCAAAATTAGAACTTCCAGAAAAATGCTAGAAGTGTCATCAAATTTCCAGACAGGTCTCATGAACAAAGTTACAGTCAATTTTGGACACAACAAGATTTTTGAGTCCCTGCAAGTGTGTGGTCAAACTGGGAATTGTCCAGCTCAGCCTGTGTTTGTCCAAATACATAAAAGGTACATGAATTTGACAGAGCCTCTAGAAAAACTGGGAATCATAAAAGGCACATCTGAGATGTACAGAACTGCACAAATCTCAAGAACTGACAGCAATGTCATAGAGAACACGACATGGCTTTGACCACACCAAACACAAGGAAGCTGTGATAAAGAAGGTAGTGGGTAAGGGAAGCCCAGTCTTTCCTCCCAGCGTCTGAGCATCAAATTAGTTTTTCACAAGGCTGAGGCCCCACAGTAGAATATACTTATTTCTCAGCAAGTCCAGTTTTCATTGGATCACCATAGAAAACTCTCACCAGTGATCTGTGGTTATCTCATATTGTTCACATTTTTAGGTTTTCCAATTTTGCGGCTTTCAAGGTCTGGAAAAGAACTTCTTCATGAAGCACTTCATAAAAACACATGACAAGTTCTTCTTCACCCTCCTGTTATTTTTGAGACTCTTCAGCTAACTAAGAACAAGTGCTATTGCCTTTTAAAGCTGCAAGTGCCTCTCACAAGAATGCTGATGTTTCCCAAGTCCTGCCCTTGGATTAAACTGGGACTGTCACAATTCACAACCCAAGGAAGAACAGTATTTGAATACTACAGTAATAAGAAATGTAGTACATAGCAAACAAAGACCAAAGGGAAGAAACAACTGCAAATTTATTAAATCCATAACTAGTTTTTGGATTTATTTTTCTTCTTCTTCTCAGGAAGTTTTGGACATCAGGGGAACTTCTCAGAGGACATCCTGCTTTTACTTTTACTAATATTTTAGGATATTACAGAGGACCTGCCAGCAGTGGATTTTGAGTCTGCTTCTTCTTCAAAGCACCTTCAACCTAGTAAGCAAGCAAAGACTTGGGTCAATAACCTCAGACTGTAAATCTGTCTGCAATTCTGCTGAAGGGACAGTGTTCTTGACTGAATAAATACCACACACTTCACAGCTTCAGACTGACAGCTTAAACTTCATCCAAAAGCTATAAAACAGCCAGGGTATTGAATAAAGCAGCAAAACACTTCCTGCCCGAAGTCTCATTTCTGAACATTTTTTTCAGAGATTCTTGGAGAGATGTAAGGACTATTCCCTGCAGAGCTGCTTGCAGTCAGTTGAAAATTTAGATTAAAGTGAGATCCACTGCAGAAAAACAGCAATAGCCCCATGCCTGTATTTAGTTACCGAAGGGGTAAAGAGCAATTGCTATGTGAGGAGAGTACAACAGCTGAAGACCTACCTAAATTAGGGATCCCTAATTTTGATTTACACCACTGCAGCAGAACAGACCAAAGGGTCACGAATCCCACGCTGACAACACATGAACTGCCTGAAACATACCTTTTCAGCTGAACACAGGTAATTCTTCAGAGGCTACCATGAACTCTTAAGAGCCACAGAGGAATGGACGCCTGTTTAGAAAAGTCTGGAATGAGGTCTTGAGTGTTTAGTAATGATGGGTTACCTAGGTGCACACACAGGCAGTCCTTATCTCTTATCATGGATGTTAGCCACCTCTGTCTTGACTTGGATGCTCTGCAAATGATTATCTCAGTGACTGCAAGGTCTGCACTGACTGAGGAACATAACAAACAGCAAATAGCCAGGCTGGCAACCAGCTGGGAGACTTCTCATGGCCAATTAAACACAGCACACACCTCTAACAGGAACAGTTTTCTACCCTTCTCTTCACATGAACAAAAATTCCATTTACATATCAAGAAAAATACTTTATTTCACTGGGAGGAGGGAAAACACTTAAGAAAAGCCTCTGAAAGTTCTGAAAATTATAAAATAGGCCATTAAAAATCTACTCTTGCCATTAAAAATCTACTCTTGCATCAGCCAGATTCAACTCTTTGTGTGTTATTATTGTATTACACAGAAGAAAGATCAAAGTATTAATTTTTCAGTTCAAATCAATATATGGAAGAAAACTAGAAACACTAGCTATATCACTCTGTAACTATCGTGAAGCACTCATCAAAACCTCTTAATGCTGACAAATTACTGTTATTTATGACTGAGTTGGCAGTCCCTTTTCTCTTCAGCCTTACAGACAGGCACTGTATCATGATTCAAACCAGACTGCCTACAAAGGTGTTGCATATTCAGTAACATCCAGAGTCACTGCATGTGTTGGTCCTTCGGGAGTCATCTCTACGGATGCTGAAATGGTACCAGAAGATGCAGCTCAACGTACGGCTTCCTACACAAAGTAAAAGTGGTCATCCAAAGGGTCTCCAGCCTGGAAGATGACATAGGAAGCTCATGGACTGGATAACTGTGTACCAAGCACATGACAAAAAGTCACAGCCCAATCAATCAACCAATCAATCAACCAATCAATCAATTTCAATACCATGTTTAATACCTGCTCATTTTAGGTAAATAATGCATTTGTAGTTATTTCTAATAATAGTAACACAAGAAACTAGAACCCAACGTTCTTGGCTCTGACATATTTGATCCCAAAACTGGCACCCAGATTATTTTTTTTCCCTTCAAATTACGGAAAGGCATAGAAAAGCAGTGCAGAGTTAAGTTATGCTTAAGTGAGCTCTACATGCTTTGTAGACTTTGCTGAAAACTTTCTCCAAAATAATTTTTTAAAAATTCTTCTTATTATAACTGTATTAACATTTCTACAGTATTGAGGATAAATACATCTTCAGCCTGGCAAGGTGTTGCTTTGGTAGTGGAGCACACACAGCTATGGCTATGTCATGAAAGGAAGACTGAAAACAAGAACAGCCACAAATGCTTGTTTTTTCATGAAGGTGTAAATGAACCGTTTCACTGCTACATGAGTAAAACAATATATATCTATAAATAACCCAGGTTATTTATATATATAAATAACCCAGGTTTGGGTATTGGACCTTAAGGAGAAGCCATGCTTTCTCCATTCCGGTTTTTTGTGTTTTCAGGCACACAGCTTCAGTTCCCAGGCAAAGGCACTTCTGCCCTACCCAGGCTCTCTCAGTGCCACTGCGGCAGGAGGCCAGCGGTCAGAGGGGAGGCAGGTGCCCACTGCACATGAGGAGGCTGCAGTACCGAGCCAGCAGCTGGACACCCATCACACATCCCGCGCACTGCTCAGGTCAGCCCACGGCCGCTCCCCATCCCCAGCACTTCACCCCTTTGCGAGCGGAGCCGCTCCCTGGGGACGCTCACGGGTGACGCTCCACGGTCCCCGCCAAGCGCGACACCTGCGATCCAGGCCCTCCCCGAGGCCCGGGCCGCGCACGCCCCTGCAACAGCCCCGCCAAAGGGACCCACCTTGTTGAGGTGCGGGTTCCTGGTGATGTCGTAGCCCCGCTTCTTGATGTCCAGGGCGCGGCCGGGGCCGGCCGGGGCGGTGCTCCCCGCCCGGCTGCTGCGGGCCCGGCTGACGGCGAGCAGGAGCGGCCCCCGGCCCGCCCCC